>JABFPK010001975.1:0-10781 GCA_022817445.1 Habroteleia sp. ZL-2020
CTATTATTATATTTAATTATGCATTTCTTGTAATAGGCTTCACATATACTACATAAGATGTTTCATTCTGTACGACGTGGATGATTCTCTGGCAATTAATTATTTATTAAAAATTCTTTTCTCTACAGAATTCATGTAAATTACTTTACGCGTATGACATTTATTTTCTGTCTAATGGAGAAATCAATAATTTATATATTGATGTAATAAAATAAAATAATTATCCCAAGAATATACAGTCAATTATTTTCCCCAAATTAATACCTATTACAATAAACTTTTAAGATAAAATAAAATTCTTATGATAAAATTGTTATGATAAGGAATTGGGCAATATGAACAAAAGATTTTGTTTTTCATATTTATTATAAAATCAATCATGATATAATGCATGATATGGATTTTGCATAATATTTATTCGTAAAGATAGATAGTAAATATTACCTACCATCGGTTGTCTTACATATAAAATATTCTTACACTTACGATACATGTAACAAACGCGTCATAATTGGTGCCATAACATAAAATATGGTATAAAATTTGACAATTCCATTTTGATCGATATAAAAGTTCATAATGTTGCACAACTTATTTTGCTACAAGTAGAACATTCATAAATGACTACACTTCCTCTTGAGCAAATGTGGCAGTGTCAAAGTGGCAGTGGCGTTCAACGAAATTATAACGCATTACAATTAAATTTCGACTTAAATATAGGTTTTTGTTGAACTACCAAAATCCTTCCGTATGTATAAAAAAGACTAGATGTATAATCAACAAGCATTGCATTTTGACACTAAAAACGTCACATTCACTCCACCTTATGGAATTGTTGAAAGATTGACACACAGCGCCGCAGAAGTTTGTGTAAAGCAAACAATTATATACTATCAGTCACGCGTGCAAAATTAATTTACTTGATATTAGACAACTTGTTTGATGATAGAGCATAAGCGTAAATTTATTACTTATCACGAAACATATTTGCACCACTAATTAGATACGCAGAGATTGCACGCTTATATTTTGCTAAATGTTAACGATGATTTTCTGACAATTTGATATATTATCTTTCCCTTGAGCTCTTAATTTAGTTTTAAGAATTGCCATAATACTAAATGTTTATGTATTAAAACTGTTATTCTGTATAAATAACTTCAGATTATAATTCATTTTGAAAGCAGTTAATATTAATTTTCTCAGTTTAATACTGAAATCATTTATAATTATTAATTTAACTAATTTCGTTTGCAAAAGTTTAAATTAAGAGACTTTAGAAACGCGAAAAGTATTTAGTTATTTGGCAATTCATAAAAAGCCGATCCGACTGCAAAAGGAACTATAAAAATTCGAGGTAAGAAAGGTAATGATTTATCTAACTAATGTATTTATATATTGATTATATGGAAGGATTCTCATCCATTGAGATACTTTCATGACGCACAGAACGTCTTAATGTTCTACATAAAAATAAACGTATAAATAGAAGAATGTGAAATGCTGCCGTGACAAATTTACGTTACATTTCATAGCAGCGGAGTCTCGAGAAATTTGTGAAATTGTTTATAAGAAATGCGAAGTTGTTTCGAATTAATTTTGGAAACTTGCATTGTCGTTTGGTGAGTATATGAACAAATTTCTGTGGAGACTCTGGCGGCTGTGACTTACCATACTTTTCTTCGTCACAGAAGCACCTTTCTTAATCTACGATTATCCAAGAAGGAAGCACACATGTGATAAACTTTTAAACTACATTCAGAGTTTAAATTGAAAGATAACATGATTAAATGCTGAGCATAATTTTGCTCTAGAAATTAATTACACGCGGAATGTTTCCAATATGTTGTGGAATACATAAAAAATCCTTGTACACCTAATTCGTTTCAGTCCAATACTCTTAAGTTTAAAAATATATTCCTATTATTTTCTTTTAGCTGGTGATAAAAAGAGACAAAGCTATATACTTCAAACTCAGGAGTATATGAATCAAAGGAACTAGGTGAACATAAACAAAGAAGTAAACAAATGCATCAAGGTCAAATGGACTAAGTTGCGTCGAATCGCGAGATCGTGCATTCAAGAAGAACAGTTTTGCTATTCTTTAAATCACTATAACAATTAATAATATGTACCCAAAACCCATAACCAAATTTTATTTTCCCTCCACAGATAATCAAATGCGCTCTCGCGATTGTCGTTCATTTAAGCTATACATTAAAGGAATGGACGAGGATATAATGCACAACGATGACTTTCACCGTAATATAATATGATGAAAAACGTAAGAGATGTGGTAGTTATGGTTGGAGATAAATATCTAGATAATGATAATAATGGATGTGAAATAAAGCGTAAGGTCGCAGTAAATAAGGTGACGAAGAGACACGGAAAGACAGAGGGAAAGAACAAGTGGAATCCTTAAACTCTAAAGTATGTTCTTACAATTAAAATTGAGGCAGTTGAGTTGGCAAGAGCATAAATGGAATCAGTCGTTCGATGCTTAACCGCAACGCTACTGTCATTAGGGTAGAGAATATTACTCGTAAAAAGTAATGGAAAGAATATCTGGACAATCTTATTAGGAGTGTGGTACTTTGCTGAGAAGTAAGAATAAGTGTAACGAGCTGGATAAATATATGACGGGCGATTAGTTTGGCACTTTTTCGTTCTGAGGCTCGAGTCGGAATAAGGAGAAACATTTTTTGTGGACTATAAATAATATGTTAAACAAATTGGTCACTAAATGTCTACGGTGAATTTAGTTAAAAATCTAAATGGTTAGCTCGATGAATGTCTTTCTTACTGGAGTTTTTCAATTAAAATGTTATTTCATCTATCTTGGTGAGTTATCTTTATTGTGAGCGCTCGAGCGAAAGGTTAATGTAATTGATATTATCGTTCATTTGGTGAAAATAATAATTGCAATACCGCGCGTCCATCTTTTTGTGAAATTGTATGGCGCCATCATTTCACCTTTACGATTATAAATTCCAGCATTGTGATCGAGGCGTAATTTATCTGTGCACTTATATCCATCGCATTCACGAATGATATAAGCGACATTACATATGATACCGTCGAGATATATTAAGGGTGTAGTTGCCCCTCAAGGCAATTCTATTATTACATCTCTTGTTCATGCGAGTATGCATTTTGTATTACACAAAATTGTTATAGAAATGTTCAAAGTTGTGAAACGAGGCTCATTAATCATGTGCTGAGTTTTCTTATGGTGACCTTGATAGCAGATATTTAGATCAGTACTTCTGAAGTTTTATTATATTTGAGTTAGAAAGGTTATATAACCTACCATATATTTCTATAATAAACTGATCGATTATGTTTAATTAACCTGTTTAATTATGATTTGAGTATAGCATTCTCGAGGAGATTAAATTATTGACATTTAAAAAAAGAGAGATAAATTAATTTTTCAATTAGTTTTCAATTGCATGCAGTAATTTTTATTGTGTAATACAAAATGCTAGATATAATTTCATGTAATTTCTGATTCTTGTAGCATTGGAATTTTTAGTACTTTGATAGAACTTATTGCTTATCAATTGTAATAAATCAGAGAAAAAAATAGTGATCTTGGAAAGATTGATATTCTTTTGTTTGTTTTTCATCGCTTATATTCATTAAATCTGTCATTTTATAATAAACATTTAAAAAATGTTTGTTATCCAATTACTTTTTGTCACAAAAAAATTAATTAAATAGTTTTTATTCGAGTTTTTCAGTAAAAAAGAGCTATACAAATGAAAATTATTGAGATAACGAAAGACGAATTAATTTGTAATATAAATTAGCCTAATATGATGCCAAACTAATTCATTTTATTATTCACATTTATCCAGATCCTTTTAGAATTTCGCTATCAAAATTTATAGACTTTAAAATTATATTTCAATTATTCAATTACAAGGCAAGGAATTTCATCAGAGCATCGTAAATAAGTTTGGGATTAATGGTGCCATCCGCAGTGTATCGAACTCCTCGCAAAGAACCATCATCGTGACTAACTACACCGTATTCGCCTACGATAAAACCATCGGGAGTTCTTTCTTCTACCCTATATTTTCGATAATTCCGCCCTTCTTCAACGTAACTAACCTTGGTGCTATCTTGAGTTGTAGTATGGGGCGGTTCTGTATAAACTTGTGGACCATGAACATTGCCGTTACTTCCCACACTAACCGCTTCGTCAACTTCATAATTTTGTTCTATTGGTTCTCTTTCGATGGGATGGCCATCTAGTCCATAAACCTTACTTGGCTCGCCGTAAATTTTTGCTGGTTCGGAGTAAACTTTTGCTGGTACCGAGTATACCTTAGCTGGTTCCGAATACACCTTCTCCGGTTCACTATAGACTTTTGCTGGCTCGCTATATACTTTGGCTGGCTCGCCATAAATTTTTGACGGTTGACTGTATATTTTGGCTGGTTCTGAATAGACTTTGGCTGGTTCACTGTATATTTTTTCCGGTTCTCCATAAATTTTTACGGATTCGCTAAAAATTCTTGAAGGTTTGGTTTGCGAGTGCAAAGGCAAATTTTTACGTGGATAAACCTTGGATTGGTCGTTGTATGCTGAAAATAAAGTAACTATTTAGAATATATTACATTAAAAAATATATTCTATCTTCATTAAAACATTCATTAAAAAAAGATTTTAAAGAATTTTGTTCCATAATAATTATATAAATAATGTTTAGTTAGAAATTTATTTTTTGTTTTACATTTATTATGATAGTAGAAGTTAGGCACTTTACCATTTTTATCAATAAACGACACATTTTCATCATAATGTCTGCCAGCTTTTCTTCCTCTATGAACGAAGTCTTCTCGTAGCTCTTGAGGTTCTCTATGAACTTCTTTTGGTTCTGAATTCTGTTCTGGAAATTCGTAACTTTGCTCTACAGGCTCAGAATTACTACCACTTGCTGCAGAGTCAATAGGTATTTCCTCATGAACATGCTTCTGAGAAACTGAAGTATTTTTTGTTGTTGGTTTTGGCGTAATTGGATTTCTTTCCCTCCAACTTGTTTTCGGTAGACCTTCATCTACAGAAAATTCACTTCTGTTTGATTCGGAAACGATGTTTGTTAATTCTTCCGTCACTAACTGTGCCGGGGATGGGGTGAAATTTGTAGTTGGTAATGTAGATGAACTAACGACTGTTGTTTGATACGAAGGATATCCTGAGATCGAAGTAGAAGTTGACGTCGATGTAGATGTAGAAGATGAGTATTGAACTTTCGGCATTCTTTCAATATCATGATGTTCTACTCTAACTTTATATGGCGTAGCTTCTACGGTCGACGTTACACTAACTCCAATTACCTTTTGATTGATCGTCTTTTGTACCGTTTTGTTTTGATTGGTTTCATGGAACGGTTTGTGGTAAACGGATGGACTTTGTGTCGGGTGGTCTTTGGCGGATTTGGCGTCTCCTAGCGGAGTTAAATTTTGACGATTAGATAAAGATTTTTGACTAACTGGATAAAATCGCGTGATTTCTTCATTTGGACGTGTTTTACCGATTGTGGCTCGACTGTTCGGCGCTCGAGATATTCTGAAAATTGAAGCCTCGTCCTGTCTTGATTCTGCCGTCGCGCTATCGGCGAATGGGGTTGGAACTGGCCTACGAAACGTCGGTCTTTTGCGATGCGGTCGAGGTGCCATCGCTCCGTTTATAAAAACGGAGAGAAATTCTGTTCCAGCTAGTATATCGTTTTTCTTTGCTGGAGCGGCACTCACCTGTTCCCAGACAAGACCTACTTGTAGTACCTGGAACATTCAAAATATTTATTGCAATTTACATAAATGCTTGCTAATTTATTCTTTATAAAATACACACTGTAAATTGATTTTTATTTTAATTTCGTTTAGTATTTTGTAATCTTATTTTTTATTTAATAACATTATTTTAATTAGAATATCTTCCTTTATAATTTTAAAATTGCTAATATTTATAGGTGGTTGAGTATATACATTGAGGTAACTATTTTATATTGCATACAAATAACGGATTGATCTTGATTTGAATTCGTTCACTGTTGCAATACAAATGATAAAACTTTATTTAAAACAATTATTACTAAAATGTATTTCAATATTCCAAGATAAACAATCAATTCATTTTTATCAATTCAATGCGTTATTATTCTACACTAAAGCTAATTAATATCATTGAAACATTTTGTCTGTAAAAAATTCCCCATTAGAAGAATAGTATTACATGTAAATATTGGCATGACAAACTTAATTAGATTTAAGTTTTGCACAATCCTAATAGAGTTACAAAATTGTCCACGCTATGATATTTAAATCGAGGACATTTTTATGGATTACATACTATATTCAATCTGATTAGATATATTTTTTGGATATATTAAATTAAGTTTTCAATGAAACTAATTAAATTAGACGTTATCCATAAACTTTTCATATGTTACCATTTTTTTACCTCAACATATGGCCATATGTTTCCTAAATTGAAAGTTAACCTTCACAATAAATCATAATTTATACGCAACGCTTAATTTATAAGAACTGAGTAAAATCAAATTTTGATATCATAGTATTTATATCATATTTGTCTGGTTCGATAGCGATTATTAGGTTGAGAGGGCAAACTACCCTTTGTTTGGCATGTTTCAGAAAAAAGTTTGTTGCGTGCGTGTAGCATTCGTTTACAAAAATTATCGCGTGCATTTGTTGACGCAACAAAAATATTTGCACCGATAAATTCGCACAAATTAAATTAGGCATATATGTGAGCTTGGCGTGGCTTTATCTGTTCGCTGAAATCTTGATATACGAAGGTCGGTGATAGACCAAGTATCTGATTACTGGTTTCAGACAACAATTTTCTGACTTAAATACGATGATCTTAATTATATAAATTTTTGTATATTTAAATAATACGATCTTATTTTGTACAATAAAAATAATTTTTCTTTAATTAAGTTACTTCGTGAATTCAGGTTAATAAATTCAGACTTAAAATTGCATATATTTAAGTTAAAACTATCACTGTATGGTACCAAATTATTTATATATAAAATGAGTTGATTTTTAAGTAATAGACGCAAAAAGAAAATTGCGACACGCCAAGACCAGTTTTTATTTGTAATAATTTACTGAGAGTTGTGAATTTTCATTCAACAAGAATGGCTGATTTACAATAGGAATGATTAATCAATGCGTACACATTGCTTCAATAGACTGACCGATGGAATGCTAAGCATTTCACTTGGTCAAAGCGGTAGCAATTGTAAAATCGTTATGAAGTTCTTTTTATGATCGAATATGTATATCGTTGCTTAATGTCAGATGCTCGAGATCGCTACTACAATCCAATGTACAATGTCGATTCTTGTAACAGTTGAATGTCGACAGCTTTAATTATCGAGGAAAAGCAATATGAAAACTAGATTAGAAATGTTTGACATTTCGGTAATTTTGAAAAAATTATTTATATCAAAAATATTTATTTGGATAACGGAATAATTAGAATTTAAATGAAAAAATTGATAATGTTACAACCATAACCCAATTTTTAATTGAAAAATAACATTTGTAAAAAGTATATTTTCATAAAAATTTCACAGTTGTAATAAAAATGAAGTGCGGAATGTCAATAAATCCTAACTTTTATTAGAAATTGTTTCATATAAATGATTTGATTAATCATCTGCGTTAAATATTCATATATTGTAAAATAGTTAAAGATTGAATAAATAATTAATTATAAAAAGTGAAGGAAATAAGTTACTGGATCAAGTCTTTAATTTATACGAATTTTACCGTATAATTAAAAAAATTGATGTATGGTATTGACATGTGTCGACATCAAACATTTTTTCAAACGTAATAATTTTGAATTTCTGATTTATTAGAGTATTACGCATATGTCTATGTAATTACGATAAATGTCCTTATAAGAAATCGGAAATAGTATGTTATCGTGCTTATATCTGTATTATAACAAAATAATTAATTAGATTAAAACTATAGTTTTAGAGTTTTAAAGATTTGTCTGCATTTTAGGATTTTATTATAATGATGACGTTTCCCTGATAAATATTTTTTTAAACGTTATCATTTACGTGATTGACGTAATTTTCTTGTCAGTAGATTGAGAACTTAGATTTTTGACAAGTAAAAGGTCAAAATGTAAATACGTTATGAATTGAAAAAATTACTTTTGTTTTTACATACATTTTTGAACATTAAATTTCTTCTAATTTATAAAATTAATATTTTATATTACAAAAATAACAGCGAGAATCTTACTTCTAAATTGTGTCCCTGATAAAAATATTTGCATTTTAATTCATAGCATTAATCTGTAATGCCATTAGTACTTTTTTTTTGTTGCTTATATTTATATTATATTTCATGGTGAAATATATTTTATTTGAGGATACTTTATGAAATACTTAATTCTTCGTTTCTATTAAGAGAACAATCCTAATTCGCGCCGTAAATTCCTTTCCTTATTCGGTAAAAATGACACATAGAATTCAGGATTCGTTGATAGATAGCGCCCACTCAAATCCGCAGTTCTTTCGCCATAATTCTAGTCCTCTTCAAAGTGGCCGCACCTGCATATTGTTTAACAACGACAAAACATGGATCATCGTAAAATCACATTCTAAGCGTTTCATTTATTACGAACTCATCTATGCACAGCGATCGCTTCGTTGATAATGGTAATTTTATTGTTACCGTTTTTACTCTCGACTATACATATTAAAAAAATCCCTAAATTATTAATTGAATCCACTAAATTTGGGGTAATATTTACAGTTCTAGCAATTCACGAGGACAATTATTTAAATCCCTTTTTTATTTCAAAAAAATGTCACCGAGAAATATCGCGTAAAAATACCATAATTCCACGATTTATTAACGTTTGTTTAAAAATATTCATCGGGGTCGTCCAAAAATAATATTAATGTTTGGTTCGTAAATCAATACGTGAATGCGACTATTCTCTTTTTTTGGGTGACGTTTAATTTTTGGACTCGAACCGTTACATCTGGAATGCTTCACGGTTACTGCAAAAAAGGGGATAATTTGTGAGTTCATAAATTTGCGACCGAGCAATGCCTGAAGAATGCACGCACGGTACGTGTCACTAGGCACGAAAGTCAGCTATTATCAGTCATAATTGTATGTGATGATGAATACAATAATTAAATTATTGATGCAGTATTCACGATTGCGTGGGAGTCTGTCTTTCACAAAGCAAATTGATATTCATCAATTCTATAATAATTATCAGTCTTTGGTGACTATCGTCTATCTTCTGGAAAAAGTCAAGGTCAAAATCGTGCATCGAACCTCACGACACACAAATCGTTGTGATGTATATTTATTTATCATGGCTGGTTTTATTTATCCCGATGGCGGGTTGATGATTTAAATATTGCTTGTATTTTCAACGATGATTTCAGGTTGTTTTATGACGTGATGGCTGATTAAATTCACATAGATAAACGTCTGGTTAATCCAGAAGTATGTGTGAATAATATTACAGACAATAATTTTAAAAATATTGCTTTTCTGCTATTCAACCTATTATAAAGTCACAAGCAAATAAATTATATTTGTTTGCGCTGTTTTCGGAGTCATTTTCTATTAAAATGCCTTATCATTTTTTACTTCCTCCTGCTTGACATTTGATTTGTCTTAAACACAAATTATATATATGAACCACATTTATCTATCACACTTAGGAAATCGTATTGCAACGGATATTATGGTTACAATATCATATCGTAACGGGCTGTGAAAAACATTGTAAAGAATTAAAATACACTAATCTCAACCAATTTGTCTTAACAGATTAGATTTGAACTGGTATCAATATTATATATAGATATATTTAAAAGTAATTGAATATGTGTGTGTGTGTGTGTGTGTGTGTGTGTGTGGGTACGAATTTCATTTCAGTTTAGTGTTACCGTCTGCATTGCACAACTTCACCTCCATTCTAAACAAGCCGTTACCGACATATTAAAAATCCGCCATGCAATGGCTCGATGCGCGCTCTACTTTACCGATCGTGCCATCAAACTATTCATATCGTAAGCTCACGACGATATTCATAGCAACGTTACGATTCCTAATATGAATATTCCTTACGATATGCGTATTGCACGATATCATTTTCTCTACGAATACTTACCGTTCTTTTATAAATGCAAATTTGACAAAAAAATTGACGCAATGAAAAATGAGTTCGTCCATAATCTGAGAATGTAAAAACTATTGAAAAATGTATGTTTCGTTAAAATGACGGCATGAAAAATGAAGGCAAGAAGTTTTCTTCGGTGCAACTGAATTGAATTAAAGGTTTTCTCGGTATCGAAATTGAAGACGCAAATAATTGACTGCGAACGGACGCGCAAAAAAGCGCGAATAAAAAACCAAGTTTGTCTGAACTGCATCATTATCAACAGGAAAGACCTGTTATAATTCAATACTTTATACAATAAATCTTCAGCTTGATCCGTAGGCCATATACAGCTCGGAGAAATCTCAATCAGTAGCTGTTTCATTTCCATAAAGATAATTTTAGAACGTCGTAAAACATCCGGTAGATCGTCCTCGGGTCTATTAAAAAGCTTCGTTATCGGAGACAGAGTTATTTACACCTGTCGCGATCGAGTCGTCTGTATGAGTGGCGGAGTGACAGCTGCTTATGAGATTGTTGCGGTGCCAGTTAGCAAGTGGTTCAAATGGACACGCACAAAAGCAGGT
>JABFPK010001976.1:0-10781 GCA_022817445.1 Habroteleia sp. ZL-2020
GCTATCTAACGCCGACCAGCTTCTGTAACTTTTGACATTTGATCTGTTAGAAACAACTAAACGTACCACTTTCATATTTATTACTCTTCAAGTGTTCAGTGTTGTAAAATAATAATAATAACAACGTCTCATTTATCAAAAGGATTAAAATTACTATTTTTTGTTTCGGAAAATTTATATTTATATTTTCATAGATTTTTCAATTTTTATATCTTTTATGGAATAGCTATATTTATTCATACACGCATATACATTGAACTTCACGAATGCATTTTTGCTAATTTAAAAATCAAGAGTCTATTTTATTATTATTATTATTATTATTATTATATATATATAATATAATCAAACATTCTTTATTCTTTTTTAATAACATATTCGTATTTCGTTATAGAATTTTAAATGACTTATATAGGATTTTACTTAAATCTTTTATTTATAAAAGTACATTGACAATATTATTAATATATTAAAATTGTTAGTTCGGATAAAAAATATGGGACAGTGTATAAAATATATATGTTTTGCTAGAGTTTCTACAAAATCAATAAAGTAAATTAAAATTGTATATAATTAATTTAATATGTATATGAACAATATGCTTATGAAATATAGTTTTTAGTATATTAATATGATGAATATAGTAATTTCTTATTAAACAGTATTATATCATATATCCATAATATATATAATATATTATAATAATATATTATATCAATAATTTCAACGAATATTGCTAAAAAATTAACTACATAATTTTTTAATTATTTAGTTATATTTTATTTCTGTGTGAGATTTTATAAGGATTTAGCATGATATTTAAAATTAAACAATTGTCTTGACTGTTACAAAACGAAACTGAATTACGAGGCTGAAACAGATAATATACTCTCTGACGTCGTATTAAAGATATAACTCGCGTAATATGAGAATGAAGAAGCTTATACGTCTCTGTGGTCTGATAAATACATTTAAGTTTCTAATTTAAATGTATTAACATTCTTATAGTTAGACAACATGCCATATTTACTTTTAACTCTATTGGAATATGCATTATTTATTAACATTAATTGTGCATCGATCATATATCGACTAACATATTTTCTTCCAGATTATAATGTTATAGATATATAATACGTTCATTAATAAGTTAATTTGAAACATAATTCATTAATATATAAGACACCTTAAAAATCAACTATCATGTAAATTATTATGCATGCATATCAAAAGGTTTACTTTTTAGAAAATTCAATCACTTAATTAAATATGCTATATAAATTAAATAACTTTCATACTCCGACAGTCCTGTATCACTAATATCTATCTGCTCAGCTTCAATAAAATAACATTTAATCTTCATAATAAACGGCTTTAAAACAACGCATTATAAAATCGTCGTTAAATAAAATCGTCTCGCACATTTTCATCTGTGTAATTATAAAAAATGTTCGTGCCACAACGTATCCTCAACTGTCGTCCAAAGTTAAAAGCGGTCTACAATTACGTGAATCTTCCAGCATCTTACTTCACTCTTAATCTTATTTATAATCTCGTAAATACAGTGTAACACGCATTATTTGCAAAATTATCCTGTAACATGCAAGTAATCACGGAGATATACACTCGTCGAGCGCTAAAACGATGTAGATGAAAATAGCGGATACCGTATGCGAGCGTTTGACACGTGTCGAAAAATGCAAAGCGATACAATGATTTCGATGATATTTCTTGCAATTAGTAAATATCTCGAACGATCTTTTGGCCTCCGTCACCGTTTATAACGAAATCAGAAAACATAGCACGCCGATCCGGACGCGTTTACGAGAAATCTGGTCGTATGCAGGTAGGCATATGACGCGTTGAATAACCAGTTCTACGTGATTTGTAGCTATTCTCCAACGATGCCGGTGATAATAAAGTGGCAATGAGGCTTGTTAGCGAGTGAGTTCTTGTACGTGTCTCGGACGTATGCCAGTCAACGTCGATCAGCAGGACCAACTAATATGCAGATTCGGCAAGCAATCGCGAGGAATGTGAGAATGCTTTTTCAAAATTTCGCACGCGCTTTCGCAAACTGAGTCATCGGCCTATCGCTGGAATAAAACGTGTCACATTTCAATTAAAACGTTGCAAATCAAAGAGTTGAGTATATTAGAATATGGTTTATTCTTTCGGGGGAATATTACATTCGTACCTCAATTTTAGGCAATACGTGAAAGCAATGGATTTGTTGAATATTTCGTCAAAATATTTGCACGTGCTTAGAAATATAGTAGAAAGACGAAAACTGAGTCACGAAAGGTAGTTGTTTTAAAATAAATAATTAGAGATATTTTTGTTACACTCCATGAATAATTTTACTTTTCCAATAATAATTGTATTTTTCTTTGGTTTAACAAATAATTATTCATGAAATTTATACGTAACAGAATATTTCAAACACTATATATATATATATTAATTAGATTAGAGAATAATTAATTAAATAATTATTCTCAATATGCCCAAAACGTTCCTTTTTATTAAATTATAATTGTGTGGGACCCTTAGGAACAATAATAACATTTTTGGGACTTATTCAAAAATTGCAATAACTCTCAAAAATGTTATTATTGTTCCTATTAAGGGTCCCTCGTTCTATGATAATTATATATATAGTGAATGTTTAAAATACATATACCATAAAATTTCTAAATATTAAATATCTATATAATATTTATACCTATACAAGAATTTATACATGTACAAGAAGTTCCTTCATTCATTGTGTAAATGGTAGTAGAAAAAATGTATGTAAGAATGTTTACTATCGCCTTACGGAGCATTAACTTTTTAAACAAGTTCAAAGCTTGTGTATTCGACGAAAAATAATGCTAACAATGAATCATACCAAAAATTTTTATTGGCATTAAGTTTAAGTAATATTGTATTTAGTACTTTCATATTTTTTTTCAAATGTACACAAAAAAATTGTATTAATTATTTTATATAAAAAATTGAAGATAATATTTTATTGATTCAATTTTTTCAATATTATAGAATCATAGAATAGTCAATTACACCTATAATCACATAAGTGTAATTGTTGTTGTACTTAGTTGTTGGCACTTAAGTATAGAAGTAAGTTTTAAAAGATTAAAATGAATAATATTTAAAATATATTTATTTAATTGAATTCGTCTGGTATATATTTTTAGCCCGAAAGAAACCGATCAGATAATATTCAAAGAATCCGCTAAACAATTTTCAATTCGAAGTGACCCTTACTGGTACGTCACTTGCAAAGAATTTCAGTTCATGCGACTTTTACAAAACATCGTTCATTAGTCATTTGGAATGAGCAATATTGTGCGTCGGACATCCAATTATCCATAAAGTGGTTCGTAGAAGTGAGTTAATAAAATTCTCTTTAGCGAATTAACATCGCTCGTGTCGAGCCCGTAAGTTTCGACTTGATCCTGGTGATTATCGCTTGCTTCGCAGGCCAGGTGTGACGTTAAATGGGATCTTGATAATCGAGCTTGACACTTGGAGCGGTCGTAAACAGTGTTGTCGTCGCGCTCGTCTCTTCGTCTTTTGATCCTTTGATCGTCACAATCTTGCGATCCCTGGGAACAAACGGTAGCCTCTAGTGGTTGCTTGGATTGAGAACGACCGGAGTCAAGGTAAGGAGGCCACGATCGCGCTGACTCAGAAAATGTTGCGACTCCTTTCGCGTTTCGTCGCACACATACTGCGTGCACTTACATTTTTAAATATCAATGTATATTTGACTCATCTTTGCATTCAAACGTGGCAATAATAATTATGAATTTAACTCGATTGTTTAATTCATCTCACGATTGTCATTTTGTATTACTTGGAGAACAATTTAGGTCATTGAACAATGGGTAGAAAAGTACAAACGTATTGCTATCAAATTTCGGTCAGGTTTTTGTTATGTGTGAGTGTCTTTTGAGAAAAACGAGGTGACCAGAATTTAAAGGTTCCAGAATTGTTGCAGGTCTATTGTTAGATCCATTTGAGAAGGTAGGCTTGGCTTCTTGTTGGTACCGCCTACCAGACTGACCCTGTCGAGGAAGGTATTGCTGTGCCCCTCCAACGATCAATTCTTTCGTAAATGCTCATGAACCCGTTCTCCAGGGAAAAAGCTAACAAAACCTTTGATCGAAAGATTTCGAGCTCGGGGATCTGCCAAAGCTCGTTCGCTGAAATAATTACAACCGTGCATTTGCGAATAAGCGCTGTCGTTTGATGATATTTTTTCTTCCGTATCGCATTCGTCCACGTCCCTTTTGCGATCGCATATTTTCTATTTCTCAACCAACAGTACCTCTCTATGACATTCTTTTTGTGAAAGCTTAACCGCGACCCTTGCATCCGCGGGTATTACTTTGTACTTTGTCATCGTTACACACTCGCGCTTCGCCTTTTTGCTGATATTACTGTTTATATAATTAGAATATTATACTCGGCAAACATGACAGAATGTAATGGCTTTAACGGGTAAAGATACGTCCTGTAATATCTAGACGCACAAACGAACTTTAATTAATGTCACATCGAAGAAGAAGATGAATACGGTCGCACTTTGTGGCAGCGAAAAATTGGTTTAATAAATTATGCTCAGTTATTAAAGTCAATTATAAGTGTCTCTGACAGTATCGTTCATGATCATTTCTGGAAGTTTTTCACCTTCGCGCTAAGACAGTTTTCGATTTACTATTTACAACATGAATGATTTGATGTCTTAAGTGGATGATTGATAAATAATGAGAATGTAAATATTTCAAATAATAATACTTTAAAATTATATTATATCAATATTAAAATATTAAATTTTAAATTCTGTATTTGTTTTACATGCATATATATATAGTGATCAGTTAGAACATAGAAATTTGAGTTAAACATGAAATGCGAATTTGAGTACTTTGATTTGTAAGTTTGCAACCCATCATGCATCATTGCGAACAATATTACTAAAGCGAATTATCTAAGCGTACTAATCCCTGAGGTTTGAATATAACATTAGTGCAATATACGCATAATTTAAACGTATTTGATTAATTTTACAATTAATTATTGTAGATTTAGAATTTTAAATTCGTTTATTGAAACAAATATTAAAAACAATTATCGATCAAGTGATAAAGTCTTTAAACCGGTATTTATAATGTGTAACTAAACTTTACCTTTTTTGATACTTATTTGATATCAGCTAAAATTACAAAGTATATTTCATTTTTACTGAGTCTGCTTTATTAAACTGACACTTTATTAACTTAAGTTATAATATCTTTGTTTTATCGGATACCCACACAGTCACATAAATATTGCTTTCGCTAATAGATAGGAAATATAATTATTGTACGAGACATAAGCGTGCAATATTTAGCAATGTGATCCTTGCAGCTCAGTGGTTTACATCTGCCATGAGATAAAAAGAGTGAGATTGAATAAATGGATAGAGAAAGAGACATAGAAAGAAAGAGTTTCGTTACACGGGAAATATATATCTCGTACCTTGGCAGCATCGTAACGAATGGTGGGCATTAGTTAACAGGATATCAAAAGGATATCCTGAGCTGACCACCAAGGAGTCAAGACCCCACCCAAGCCATAGCCGATGCAACGTTCAGTAACGAAAACGTGTGGAATACAATGCCTCGAACCTGAAACTCTATCGCGATATCATCCGGTTATAAATTGGAACACAGTTTCGCTCTGGCATTATGATGTTTCTAATATGTCTTTTTCCTCAGTTGCTGGCCACCGTTTGCTTTACGATTGTCAGTTTTATTCTGAATAAAACGAACTCTGACTTCGAAGCTTATTGCAATGATAAGTGTGCTTGATAAGGTCAAAAAGCAAATATTACACATGGATGTGACAAATATATAGACGAAGAAATGCGCAACATTTCTTTCCCTGCGGATATATATATATCAAGCAAATAACTTAATAACCTAGAAATAAACCACGGATAAAATAGAAGCGGTAGTCATTTTATTGAATTCTCATTTTATCGCTACTATCAATTTATCGAAAAATCATTTTATTGCCACTGTTAAATTATGGAAAATTTAGTTAAGTCATATTACAAACATAAAATGAAATTAAAAATTCAGATATATTTACAAATAAAATTTCGATAAAATGTAAATTTGATAAGATGATTTTTCGATAAATTGACAGTGATGATGAAATAACAATTCCATAAAATGAAAATTTGATAAAATAGCTAATATATCCTTTAATTATTAAAGTATACCCACAATACTGTATACCATGCAATAAAGCTATTATATTACTTTGTATAATTTGTGTATACATGAACTTATGCATTAACATTATTCATTAGAATTTTATTAGATGATATAATGATAATGATGAATTAATTATTCGAGTTCATATACGTATGTGTTAATTTTTTAAAAAGAAAAATATAAAATATGAGATATGCATTTATATATTGCTTCGCAATAAAAAGATCTGTCTACCTCAACCAATATACGTGTCTTCTACAGACAGTTTGTCATTGTACGTTTGCATTCGACTTTTTTAACTGTACAAACAAATATTCGTCCATTTCACTGAAAATAATTGTATTAAGAATGAACAAAAATAACGAAGAAAGGGAAGAGAAGAAATGGAAAAGAGAAAGCCTCAGCAATTCAAAGTCCCCTTCGAAAGTATTGTTATCACATTTCTGGTAATTCCGCTACGTTAAAAACATTGAATCAAATACTTAATTTTCATGAAACTTATTTCTTCGTCAAGAGCATTCACATCAAATTAACCAAATTATTTTTCTCGACATAACTGCGCAAAAATGACTTCTCGTATTTTTTACATGTATCTCGTGTTACTATGGCGCAGTGGCGCGGACCAAGAGGGTAGCTGCCCTCTACTCTCGGACCAAATTATTCAAAATCCAGGTTTGCGGTTGTCCGAGATAAATAACTTTTGCCCGCCTCCGGTTTCCACCTCCTCCGACATCTTTCCGCTCCTTCTCCGCTGTCTGACTCCCTTTTCCCCAGTCGCCATCACCTCCGCCACGGGGGAGACTAAATACGTGTGGGTGAAAGACCGACTTTACGTTCTGGACTTGGGATGTTTAACATAACACGGGCAATCATTTATGCGCTGCGAGCTGCACGCCGACCTTATCATTTAGGTTGTCTCAAATTAGGCTACATTCTAGCAATCAGTAATATTCGACTTTTTCCACAGACTTTTAAATTTTATATGATTAGTAAGGATGTCTGTTTTTTTACATGTAATTTTAAAATCAATTTTGTTATTTAAATGTATTTTTGTATTGCACTCACATATTTACATATTTTTAAAATAATTTTAATTAACATAAACTTTTTAAACAATATTTTTAATTGTTATTTATAATTATTCGACATCTCACTTATTTGAGTCCTTAGTATAAGCAAATTAAGAATTTACGTTTATAATTGCAAATTATTGTATAAAAATATATCATAGTTTTAAAAAAAAGTATTATTGTATAAGATAATAGAAGTTCTGATATTTGGCATAATAACAATATTATCGGAGAAAATTATGACTATATTTCACTGTAATATATATGTATATGTATTACTCTAATGCAATTACATCATTTTTTTACATAATTGTTAAAATTGCTCTTAATTTGAATTGTATGGTTCATTTTAATGTGGCATAAATTTTCTATGTATAATTGTAAAAAAATAGAATATAAATTACTGAACTAATAAAGATTTGAAAGTCTTTTTAACACATTTCTCTGTTATAAGTAAATTAATTAGTTACATCCAGTATAGTCAATTATAAGCAAAGGATAAAATAAGCTTAATATTTCTGTCTTTCACAATACCTTTCCTTAGGGAAAAGAAAAGTAATCAAAATTAATTTCACTAACTTCTTTTTATAATATGACGTTAATGCGTTTATTAACAATATATTATCGTAAGTAATGATTAAATGTAATGGTAAAAATGTGAACAAATAAAAGTCCATATGCATGCATCATTGAAATGATTTTATAAGTAATCTATAAGCACGATTGTTTATAAATACAAAATTCTAAATATGTTTTTCATTATCTTTTAGATTATTCTTTATGATTATTATATAACTGTTGACTTTTTTTGTTATTTTGTTATAATTGAAATGACATTCACATTTTATATACTTAATTTACGAGTTCATAAAAAATAAACATTACTTAATTACTACACTAAGGAATTATATTACTTATCACTTTATAATTTGTTTCTTAACGCGCGTGATTTAAAAGAAATAATTTATTCCCATTTAAATGCCTTATAAATAGTAACAATACTTTAAAATGTTCTGTCCTTATTTTTATGATTTAAAGTGTCATTCATTATAAACATTATAAAACATAATACCTGAGCAATAATAATAATTAGGCCTTTATCTTATTTATTATATTTATTGTATTTATTATATGATTTTATATTTTAATTTATAAATATAATAAATATTCCTTTTATATTGTATCTAATTTTTCAATTCAACTTTTATATATATCACTATATAAAAAGTAAAAAAAAAACAATTTCAAATATTTATCGCAATTGGTGATCATATCTTGATATAATGGTTCTCCTTACTGCAAAGCGTGTGCAGTTTTGAATGAAATGACAAATGTTGACTGCGTCGGTGATACGTAATTTATAAACAACATTATAAATTAAGATCTATTGTTCATTTATGATTTGTCATTAATAAACTGCCAATCAAAATTGATATAAAAAAAGTGGGCGCTTTGTTCGCATTCGTTGGTATCAGCTGTGTTCGGCCATCATTCACCGGAGCTTCTGTAACGCGGATCACTATGGGGCTCCATGAAAAGTCACTAGGTATATCGAAAGGATACAGCACGTACGTAGGCCGCGGACCCCCCATGGCGATATAAAGGTGGGCCCTTACGACAGTAGCCGTGTACGCATGGGGTTAGACAATGCCGCGCGCATTAATACACTTCATATTAGTCCGCTTAATGCGTGTTCACCGGCCATTGTGAATGAGCGACACTGTTTATCACCGACCCTCATAACCCTGCGCCAGGTCTGTACCGCCGAGCGTACACCTACTGAAGCAGTCTCGGCGGCCGCATTTGTCTCGGGATTCAGGTCCGATCATGAGGATAACAAATCTATGCCACGGCGATGCTTCTTTTTAAACTCACTTGGAAGCCAAATTTATCAATCAAAAGATTCCATCACGTACAAGAAAGCGCTAATGTTCGATGTTAGAATTATCTGGTTTCTTCATTTCAAACCTCACGTGGCTCAACTGCTTTGTCTCATTTTATTTTGTTTATAAGACTCCATGTATGGCGAGACAGGTTTTTACTTTATGCTTGGGCGCATAATGTACGAGTAATTGCATAAAGTGATAACTTATGGAGAGCAATATACGAGACTTGAGATTTTTTTAACAAATTATAATTGATTTTATTTTTTTTTCTTTGTATTTATATCGTTATGCATTGTGTTAGGATGGGTTATTTTTACAAAAATATTTAATATTCAAACAGAAGTAATGATTTAGTGTGCGAAGGCATTTAAAGAGAGATACATTCAAAAGTTCAATGCAAATTATATTTTATTTGCCTTTAAAAATGTTATTGGTAACTTTATAAATATACATTTACGTTTATCATAAAGTACGCAAAATTATGGTGAATCGTGAATAATCGTAAATTTAGGCAAAACAAAGATCGAACATGCCTAAAGAAGCAATACAACGATAAATATAGTACATATGCCACTGATAACGCCCCCGCTTGTACACGGCGCTGTACTTGCGAACATTATTGCTAGCATTGACTTCATCGAGTACCCGATATCTAGACACCATAATTGCTCATGAGTCATAAATGTTTACCGAAATATTTATGATGTTCAATCAAGGTTTTTAACGTTAATATGCAACGTTTCTACATTTCTATGACACAGTCATAACTTGTTTAGAACGGAGATTAAGTTGTGCAATACTGACCTTAAAAGTACACTGAATTTATAAAAATTTATTAAAATTTAGCTCATTTGAAGATAAACATATTTACTTGAAGAAATATTCTTACGACACCTCCCTAGTAGAAATTTTAGAAATTGATCGGGCTGTGACCATGGGTGTAACGCATGGGGTTGATATGGCCCCGATCAGAAATGCTGCCCTATCGGGGCCATATCGACGCCACGCGTTACACCCATGGTCACAGCCCGATTAATTTCTACTAGGGCTAAATTGTCCACTTACTACAAGTGTAAAGTATCCTATTATCCGTTCAACAAATTTATCTAGCGTTTATATTTACTTTACATTTATTCCGTTAATTTAAAACACTTAAAATTGTAACTAACTCCAGTATACTGTTTACCTGAATCAAGTAAACGCATACGACTCAACTGACGGTTTACGGGATTGGTCGGCTGTCAATTCGATCGAGATTCAGCTGTGTCTTCGAAATTCGAATAAGGTATAACTTCCAAACACTGTTCAAATAAATAGACAATGCATTTATATAAAACATTGAAGGAGAATTTTTATTAAATAATTATAAAATTTATTAGACAATTAGAAAAATAATGAAAACAATTTATTAGACAGACAGAAAAATAAAAAAAATGGAACCAAAACACGACTGTTACAGGTATAAGTATTTATTTACTTCATATTATATGTATACATATATGTATTAATTGTGAGTTGGAAGTATGCTGTTAGCAATAATTTCCAAAAACCAG
>JABFPK010001977.1:0-10780 GCA_022817445.1 Habroteleia sp. ZL-2020
GACAATATACATTACAAAAAATGGATTTTTTACAAAAATAATATTTAACTAAATATTTCGTAATGAATTTTTAATTACTATAACAAATTTATTTAAAATTGCTGTAATCTTTCAACTTAACACGATTAAAAAAAATTTTAATGGCAATGTTTTGTTTGTTTATTTTTTTCGAAAAACGTGAAAAAGAGACAGAAATACACAAATCTTTATTGACAGATTTTAAAAATAACAAAATTCATTTTGCAACATTGCAGAAAAATCTCCCTAGACGAGATGAATGTTAGGTTTGAAAAAGGGAGTCCCACTTTCGACCGAATCTCGCAGCAACTTCTTGCGTAGGACGCAGAAAACCTCCGACGCTACCTCTTGGTCGCGAGCACACGAGACAGTGCCGATTGCGGACTCTCGGTGAACGGAACTCGTGTCACGATTCGCCATAATAAAGATCCGACTGCAAAAATACAAGTCACTCGAAAAAAATTCCCAAACGGAAATTACAAATTCGGTTTAACCCCTCCTTTTCTAGAGCTTTTTATGAAGGTTTCTTAAATTCAGTGCATTAATGTTGCATTTCAAAATGCAATTATTAATATTAGTGATGAACAAAAAAAAATGTAAGGGAAAATGAATTATTTGCGGAGGTCTATTTTTTCGCCGAGGGATTCGATGTCTGTAGTCAAATATGGAAGACAGTATTCGTGACATAACATTTGATTGAGTCACGGATCGACCACGATTCGGTTTTGAGTCTCCGTGGAAACCATTCACTCGCTCCGGAATACCGGATTTGGACATGAAAGTACTCCGATGAGTTTGAAACGTTTATTGTAAGAAAACGCAGTATTTTCTACCATTTTCTGAATAGCATTTTGTAATTCCCCTAGATTTCCCCAGATTATATATTTGCAAAATGCTAAATTAATATGCTAAACAAATATTAAGATGAAAGCTCAAACACTAATTTTATTAGATTAGTATTATTTTCAATACATTTACCATTTCAACTCACAAATTAAAGTTTCTTTTCAAAAATAAATTTACAGATAACTTTATTATTATTATTATTATTATTATTATTATTATTATTATACTATTTTCATTATTATTATTATCACTGTTATCAATATCATTATTATTATAATTATTATTATAACCAAAGGGGATCCTATTTTTAGAATTGCAAAATTGTGTAACTTTATACCCAGATTGTAAACAGCGCCATCTACAAAAGAATACATAATTTAAAAATTAACATTTAAAGTGTGTCTGCCGTCGTCATAATTCGCGACTGAATTAATCTGAATGATTAAAAGTGAACGAGGACTGTTTTATCTCAGGGCAAATCGGGAGACGATGTCCTATTATCAGCCAATCAGCGAGTGTACACCGAAAAAGGACATAAATTGTGAATCGCGACACAGGCGGTACATAAATATATTGGCACATGTACACGTGCTTACATGCATGTGTATGGAGCTGACAATTATAGCGGGACACGATGCAAATCTTCCGCGGATGTTTGCTCAAGGCCGCGCATGCGCTCGCGGCAGTCGCGATCGTAAATTTTACGTGATCGAAAACCCAAGATAAATCGTCGGGATTCCCAATAAGACATCGCCTTATCATTGCCCAAGTCATCCTTCATGAAACTTTTTTCAAATGTTACTTCGGATTGCTTCGGCAGAGGCTATGTTCGGAAAGATTTTTCAATGCTAATTTCATGAGTTATCCAAGAAATAACTCGCCAATGAAAATACGTGTATTTTATGGACGCGTCTCCCAAAGGTAGCAATTTTCGTTTGATAAAACTATCTAAAAATATCTGAAGAAACCTAATTTCGAAGAAAATCCTTAAAATAATAAAATCGTTATGAAAATACGAAAAAACTTCGAGTTTGAAGCAAAAAAATAATTTTAATTAAATAAATAAATAGTGCTGCGAATGCAATTCATAGGGAATGTTTTAAATGAAAAGAGATTTTAAATTGTGTTCTCACTTCTGGAATTTAGCTGCAAATGCAAATCTCCGAATTGAAATACCAAAAGTCAAATATGAAATTGAAAAATTAACGATTTTTTTCTAGCAACTGAATTCCGGAACTATATTTTTGAAAAAAGATAGAGGTCGTTAACGTTTATTGCAGCTGAACACACCACGCCCCGGTGCCTCGCGCTGTTGTCATTATCGGCCACTCGGACGAGGCTCATGAATCTCTATAAGCCCGTCAAACTGGTAATTCGTTCGGGAAGTTCGCCACCGTTCTTGTTCTTTCCCCCTGAGCTCGTGCTCGTGTCTTTTTCGTCGAAATGCGCGACCGTTGTAGCATCTTTTTGCACCAGTAGGAGGCTTCCTCGTACTTCGCGAAGCCAGTTAATGATGACGCTCCGATTTTGTAGCAATATGCTCAAGGAACAAAACGGTATTCAAAACAAGACAGTGAGTGGCTGAAGAATTCAAAAATGTCTATTGCAATCTCCAGATGGCGTTGGCATATTTCGAATTGACCAAAAGAAAAAATCCATAGAAATCTCTAGTGATATTTTATGTTATCTTGGAAATTTTGCGTACATTTTTCAGTATTTCATTTCACCAGGATGTGATCAAATAATATCGGCGAAATTCCCTAGATTATAGTTTGTTATTGAAGCTAACTTCTCCTGATCAAGTCATCATTTAAACTTAATAAAAGTACCTCTCTTATTTTATTGGTGATATAAGTGAAAAAGACACTAACGTTGTGGGATTAGAATATGTATGTCTCAAAGATCGTTCCCCTTTGACTTCCAAGGATTAACACATTTTTATTACCTAAATTGATTTTGACGTCTGCCGAGATACATCGAATACCCCATCGCCCGTATCAACACGCGTCAAATTAAATCAAAAGTAAACGAGTGTCTTGATTTATCGCACTCGCATCGCGCGAATTAAAACAGATGCTGGCAATTCGATAAGCAATCTCAAAAACTAAGGACCAAATAACGCTAACAAAAATTTAACGACGATCTATTTTTGAGTCCCGAATAAAATGTTATTACGTTATTTGAATAGCATATTTTTGGGGACATTTTTTAAAGCGGTTCCTATTAAGTTTTAAATTTCTTGTCAAAGCAAAAATTTAACTCCAAAAATGACACCAGAACTTTTAGTATATTTTGGGAATTTTCAAAACTTTTAAAAAAATAGAATTATTTCTTTAATTCGTTATTTGTCGCAATCAATCGCAAGGTGCATTATTCAGACACTTGACATGTCAAAACAAATGAACTTAGTGTCATTAATATTCATTATTATCGGTCATTAATAAAATGTCATAGGCGACGCGCTACGACTGATAATGTCATTCTATTTGCTGTACAAGTGAGACGTCAAATACCAAGTACATCTCCTTGATGTTAGCACATTTATACGGATCCAATTTGCTTAATGAAGTTTTGTCCACTTCAAGGTAATTTTTCACGTCTGCAAAGATTCTAATCAATGTCAAAAAACTTATTATTGTCTTTTATTATTTTATTATTAAGAACTATAAGAAAATGCCTTCTACTCATTTATCTAATCAATTTATATATTTTATATATTTAATAAATTTAAATAGAACTTTAGACATTTTACATTTTCTACTCTTTTAACCATCAGTTGATAAAATAAAATAAGAAAAAAATAAGAATAAAATCAAGAAGACTATACAAATTGTATATCAAATTTGTAAAACAATTAGTTTGCTTTACAAATTATTCTCATCATTTTTATTTCTTGTTTCGCAATATCCATTACAATTTGCAAATTCCAATTGTCATTCCTTCATTATGCCTCGCAGTTGAATAATGGCCATCAGGAACAATTCATACGTGTCATTCGACATTCTCAAAAATGAACCATCGCTATGGGTGGTCCTCCCAATCGAATTCTAATCGCCTAAAGAGCAATTATGTCCCGTTTCCGACACACTGCGCAATAAAACCTCGATTATTGCATGTATCACGCCGTGTCCTAGCGGGAGTAGGAATTTTGCGTGATCATAGACATTAGTGTTTTTCTTCAAGATTAAAATGACAAAAATCTGATAACCAATTTCTCTGATTATTATTTGTTTTGGATAAATAATGTTTTACAATGATTGTCACACATAATGACGAAATGCTACAGATTTTTAAAAATTTGATTCCCATTTGATTTCAAGATTATATAAAATTTGAAAAATATAGAAAATTTTACTTTAATTTTGTATAAATTATAAAAAACTGTCTATTTTATACTAAATAATCTAGTAATATTTTGTGAATCAAAATTGTTTACAAATTTTGAATTTAAATATTCTAAAATATTATAATATGTAATTTCTATTAATATGTTAAAGTTATATTGTAGAAGATTAAAATGTTGTATCTTGAAACATTCATCTCTCATTGATTCTGTCCATTAATTTTTCTTACATTATGGGGATTACATGAAACATCTTCATTTCGTTGATTTTTGACACTTTTGACTGTTGCCGCTTACATAATGTATTACGTTCTCTACTAGGAAATTCCCGTACATACTATACATTTCTGATTCCTGTACCAATCACATTCAACTACATCGTGAACTTGACGTCTTAACTTATCTTCCATTCAATTCAACATCATCATTCCCGGAGAAAGTCTAATCCCCATTAAATTCTAATGTTTAATTATCTACAATACAAACAAGTTTTGTTTGTTTTGATAAACTCTGATGAAATATTTTTTTACTATAATTTTGTCTTAAAATATTAGTGTAAAATTCAAAAAGCACATTATTGCAAAAATAAACAAAATTATATAAAACTTCTAGTCACGTTGGAATCTAGTAATTTTAGTGCAAAAAAATATCTAGGGAGTTTCGAAATTGTACATTGGGAATTTTTCCATGATTATTAGCAATATCTGAACATCGCATGGACCGTTAAAGCCGCGGGTGTTTCGGTCGTTCGCGATCGGCCGCAGGCAACTGCGCGCGTTTTTCGAACATGCGATTCGATTGCGCGCGATTATGCGCGCCTGTACAGCAAGCAACGTCCCGCGGAAACCCGGCCCATTATGAGCGGATGCGAAATCACGCACGCTGCCATTCTGCGTATTACTCTGGGTGGTCTCGTTTTGCACGCAGATATTACGATTCGAGGAAACGCAAGATGAAAAGTGCATTGCGGTTGATTGAGTCATTATGGGACCGTTGCGATTAGCTATCGGTAATAGCTGCAATCATACCGCAATAATTAAGTAAATGCATTAAATTGAAAGACGTTTTTAATAGTTAACAGCAAATGCAAAAAATTAAAGAAATGTTAAATATATACAAACATAATTATATATGTGTGGTCCATAATATGGAACACATGGAAGCAAATGTATGATGTCAATAATAATTACGTGCAGAATGATTATAAGACTTTTCTCTGCTATTTATTTCTAAGATATTTAATCTAATTTATCTACATCTAGGAAATTAATATGGACCACTTAATGACCATTTATTTATAAAAGATTAATGAACTCGTTGCGATCCTTTCTTCAACATCTATATATTCTACTTGCCAATTATAAATTAAATTAGTGTCATTTTTTGAACATGTATTTTACCTCGTATTTTATGAAGTACACATAATATGAATTTTGGAAAATATTTTGCGAAACACTTTCTACGCCTCTTTCATAAGCAAGAAAGTTGAATAATATATTGATTTTTACAAATTATGAACCACGTAATGATCAGGTTTTGTTTTACAATAAAAAAATGTCATTGGTAGCATTTGAAATGTACCGCCCTGTATATTGTACATATTTTTTCGAAGAAATAAATGTATATAATAAGTGAGTAAATTATGGACCACACATGGGCTATTTTGTTATTTTTCATGTAACACAGTTTTGTTTTGGTAACGTATTGTATTATTGTTTTTTCTTGAAACACTTTATCTTAAAAGTAGACATTAATTATGAACCAGCATTTTGGAACACTTGTATTTATGGACCAGTTGGATGAGCGTGGACACAGTTTCTTTTTATTCGTACAGCCTTAATTAAATACTCTCGCATATATCGATTTTCGATAAAGGGGGAAACGACTCTTAAATTTCAGATGAAGTGACAGTGACTTAAGATCCCCGCGCAGAGAGCATGCGTCAACATAACTCGGTGTCAGCGTGACAGGACGCGTCATTTTCTCGCATTAACGGGTTCAAAATGCTGTAAACGATTTATTGCAATTTCCGGATCGATCGATCGGCCGATCGGCGGCGTGCCATTCTGCATCGTTTGCCATTCGTGATTCATTGTGACACGATGAAGGGGCGTGGTACTCCCGTGCCCTCTATCTCGACCGAGTATCATCGTCACGTTCATGAGAAGAACTCGCTTTTTTCCCAAGCCGAGTTCCAATTAATTCAACGGATTAATTAGTTGATTGATTAACTACCACGGTAGAAAAGATGCGGGATTAAGTTTGCGAAAAATAATCAATTCATTTCTACGTGCTAATTGAGGGTAAGAGTCAAAAAATTGTACAAAATAGCCAATTTTATATTTTTTCAATTGTATTTTTAGATTTTATTTTATTTTTTCTTGTTTATTTTACATTTTTATTCATTTTGTATAAACAATAAAGAAATACATTTTCGGAAACGAGAAGTTGTTCACGGATTTTACGGTATTATATTTTTATATTTCAAAAGATATTGATATTTTATTTTTAAGTCCTTTTTTGGTATGATACATGCAAATGTTTCTTTTATCGAAGAATCCGCGACTGCAAACATTCGTTCGCGATCGCGTGACTGTCTGTTTGTGTACAGAATTACACGGGTATGCAATTATACAAAGAAGAATAATGTTTTTCTTACTCTGCGGCACTAAAAGTCTGTTCAAAAAAAGAAACCATTTTTTAATGTTTTTTTTCAACTCAAACACCTTTTGTGTTTACTTGCGAAATTATTTGGAGAAGATTTCTTTCACTTATAGCAACATTCCTCAATAGCTTTTTTTAAAGTAAATATCAATTCTTCAAGTTTTTAATTCTTTATTATTTATATAATTTTATTAAAAATGTTATTAACATTGCAAGTTTATATTTTTATATTTTCAAAGTTTATATTTTTTCTTGTTAAAATAATCAGCCTATTTATGTAATTATAAATAAATGGCATATTATTATAAATAAATGACATAAATAAATTCGCAAGTTGAAAAAAATTAAATGTAGAAAATGTGTTTTTTATTTCATTTTTAACGAAGAAAATAGTCTTTATCATTTTAATTCCATCTCGGTCCAAATTTACATATTAAAAGTCCATACGAAATATCACTGGCAACGTGGGCCGACCGAATTACATTTCGGCGGAAAATTAATACGAAAATACGTATGCGTGCCGAGTGGCTGGCGAAATGAATTCGATTCGACTCGGCTCGTTGGATGTCGACTGACAAAAAGACTCAGAGATTTCGCGATTCGAATGTAAAAATGTGCCGCGGCCGCGGGGCGTCAAATCTCTCGGCGCTCGCCCGAGAAATTGGTTGCCAGTCTGCGCGAATGGCCCAAAAAATGAAAGAAAAAATTGGCGAGTAAAAAATTATGTACTAAGTAATAGGCTTGAAAATTTAAAAGTCAAATGAGGTTTTGCGGTAAAAAGAAGATTAAAAATTTCTAAAATTTCTTTAGTAATTTTACGGAATGAAAAAATATTGGTATAAAAGTAAGGTTATGATATATATCTATATATTATATATATATTTGAAATTTTATGCACCACATAAATCTAATACGCAAATTAAATGTGAGTGAAATAAAATATAGGCATTAAACGAAACATAAATATGGGAAATTTAGAATACTCAATTACTTTCACCAGTTTTTGATGTTCAGATTTCACGTTTTTGAAACATAAACTAAACGCAGTAATGAGTTTTTTTTTGCTTTTTTGCTTCCGTAAATCATATTTCGGGATCATAAATAAATTTTTGCACATCTCTTCATCTATATAAGATTATTTTTTTGCATCTAGATTTCATTTGACAAAATTTTGCAAATCACCTAAAAATATTATTGAAAAATGAGAAAGTATATAACACACACATTGCATTTTTATGATTAAATACTCAGATATTGATAGTTATAGAAATAATTAATTGCCCACATGTAATTCACATTTTCATCACTTCAAAGTACATAAAATATAAAAATGGACCACATTTAGATTCATAGTTCAATTAAATCAAAATACTTAGACTTTATATGAACCATTTTCGGAATTGGAATAAACTTTTCTTTCATTTATGAAACAATTTATATTTATAAATTGTTTGTGGCGAACTGTCTCGCATACCTGAACTATTTTATCGACACGTATCGGCCATATAGCCGGAGTCGGGGGCGTAAAAAGTGTAACGAGGGTAAAGCAAACGAGAGCGACGCGAAAAAAGAGAAATCGAAGGGCAAAGTGGGCCGGTAAGTGTCTGTAAAACGCGCTCCCGCTCTCATATTTGCGCTCGCGTATTCCCCATTAGGTTTTAGTGGAAACGTAGCTCATTCGCTTTTGTGCGCACATGTATATATAAAAAGCACTAAAATTCATAAAGCGGGAGCATCAAGAAAAAACAAAATTTTCGTTTTGTTTTTAGTTTTACGGCCGCCCGGCTTCACGACCACGACTTTTTACGAACTACTTTACGTCGATTACGATATTCAACGGGACTTGATGGGACCGATTCGCAATCCAGAAATTACGATAAAGATCTTGGTGGTGCTTTATGGATCGTAAATACGCAACGATAGTTCTATTTATTAATTTATCGTTTTACTTTGAAAAAATAAAAATTGCAATAATAATTTTCTTGAAAAAAAGACAATGCGCATTTATTAAACGAATTAGGGTTTAGAATTAACACTGAAGCAATGCTGATTATTTGAAGAGTAAAATTTCAATGCAATTTATCTTATTTTATTTTTAATATAAAATTCCAAAAAATAAAAAATCACTAGAATCAATAAAAGATAATTCCCCACGGATCCATGCAAAATAATATTTTTCAATTAGAAATGAAATGCAATTTGAAAATTTTCCAACAAATAATTCCCTGAATTTTGTTAAATATCCCTAGGAAAAAAACTCAAAATCAGCAAATAATACTAAAAGAAAGTACTAATATGTTAAAGATATTAAAATTTCAAATGTATCCCCCTATTTCCTTTAAAAAAAACCTAAAAACATTCTTTTAAGGAAAAACGATGCTATAACTCATTTTAATATTAAAATGTCGAAAACTAGAGGAAAACAAAGATGGAAGGAAAACAAGAAGAGGGTGAAAAGGAGAAGGAAAAATGAATTCACCGAACCAGATCCTTAACTTATATTGAGTTACGCTCGGGTGTGCCATAGCGAGCGGTGTCTTATCCTCGCGAGAATTTCGAGGCTGATTGTCCATAACACCGGGCAGCCACTTTGCCTGCGGGTTGCTCGGCGAATAATTTGCGGCCCTGAAACTGCAATAGCGCGCAATACCACGCGCTCATAACTCATTCGTTCGCGAAAACTCCATTCCACTTAGTCGTCAAGTCGTCGCAAAGTATAGGTTTCGCTTGCTCTAATAAAATGTGGCATTTAATGCCGCGTTTTCGCGAATGATATACGACCAGCCTTCGATGCTAACGTATAGGGACATTTATTTACCAATGTTATCTCAAAAATTTCATCGGTTGAAATGATATCATTAATTTCATAAAATCACTCTGATTACACGAATTTTATTTATTATTTATACTTATTTCAAAGAAATTGAATATCGTTGTTGAGAATCTTATATAGGTACATTTTAGGGAATTTGAAACGCTATTTAGTGTTATTGCTAAGTGTAAGTTACTAAATGATTTCTAAACACCATTTTTAGAGCATTTTGGTTTTTTCCAGAAGGTCGAGAAACGCCACTCTCGCCCCCACCACCTTCAAGTTCATCGGTGCAGATTTCACCCCGCGGTCTAGGATACACTTGCGGGCCCATAGATGGATCACTTTACGCAGTGGTCCACCAGAACGCTGGTGGAGGGGCCCGTAGTTCCCCACTAACAGTGTCTATGGACAGTGGCATTAGCAGTGCGCCACCGCAAAGACCAAGTCCGCCCGAACTTGAAGCTGAAAGTCAAGCTCATGGCGATCTTGACAAGCTGCTACATGATATGATGCTAACTGTTGAGGTATTTGCAATGTAATTAAAAAATTACTAGATTTTAATTAATTCTTTAAGAAAACATATTTGAATAATAATCTAAATTAAAACAATGTGCAATTGTAAGAAAATAAATTCAAATTATTGTTACAAGAAAGTTACTAGATGACTGATTAATTACTATTATATATTTTAATTAGTAGAAAAGTACTAGATTTGAGCAAGTGTCGCATTTACATATTAATTACATTATCTGTAGAAAGTTATTATATTCTTTTTCCAATCAAAAGTTGTTAGAAGATTTATGTTTACAATTATCAATTAAAAAATGGCATTTAAACAAATAGTACTATTTGTAAATGTAGCAAAGGAATATAATTATAATGTCTAATGATAAAAGTTTTCTAGAATTTGTCTTACAATTTTTGTTCAAACTTTCCCCTAGCACAACTGTTGCGGATTTCTCGCTTAAAAAAAAAAATTGTATTTTTTTTTCTTGCATATATTTCTCTTGGCGCGCGAGCGCGCTTCATCGCAGCAGCTCCTAGGCAAGAGGAACGGCGGGTTTGGGGAGTCCGCCCTCCCCACTCGCGCGCCG
>JABFPK010001979.1:0-10778 GCA_022817445.1 Habroteleia sp. ZL-2020
AAAAGTGTACAAATGATGAAATGAAGGATTGTCTTAATGTGATTATCTATATAATTTTCAGCAGGTGAATTAAATAAATTTTCGCGTCCCGAGCAATAAAATTTAACAAAGAATTTCAAAATCATTGAAAAGGTGACTTTAAATCTCCCGATAAATGCGAACCAATTTGCGATTAGATCGCCATTTATCATGAATCGTAAAAAGTTTTGAAAACAAACTACTTAATTTCGTGTAGAATCTGAATCGACAAAAATAACGGAGCTTCCATTTAAGATTTTAACTTGCCCCTACCCCTACCCTCTTGAAGTGAGCGGGAGTAGGGAGGTTAAATTCGGTATCATTAGATAGTTTCTTTTTAAATATTCAAAACGAATTTTTTTCGTTAAGTTTTTCAAAGGAAGTTCTTACTTTTATATTTAGAAAATATATTTATATTTTACTATTTATATATAAAAGAATAATTATGTAAAAATTCTAAATTCATATTGTATAGATTTTTAAATATCAGTTGTTGCACTCGTATAGAATAAGAAAAGAAAATGAAGAAACTACAATGAAATTATAAATTAAACTTACATTTGTAATTTTTAGGACATTTATATATATCACTAAATTAATTACTTTACGTCTCGTAAGAAAATTGTGTACATTCAAAGAAAAAGGAATTCACATGTGTTTGTCGATTCTATAAAATTCATGATTTTAGCAGCAATATTTTAGTACCTCAAATGTTAACAAGCATTATAAAAACATTGGTTTCGACTATTTCAAGAGTATTTATTCAGTTTAACCTAGATTCGGTATAAAGTAAATTTTACGTTTAGCAGCAGCAAACGTTCATGTTTGACGTTACATATATTTAATGTTTCAGATGTAATATGTGTGTTTTAATTAGTATGCGTGTGTCTCGTTTACTAATAAAAACTATTAATTTGATTTAGAATGGAGAAGAAGAAAGAATAATATTTATGTATATATTATTTAAATATAGTAATCTTAAATTGGTACAAATTAATACATTGAAAAAATATATATATATAAACATTAAGAAATAACGATAAAAAATGACCCTTGGAACATTTGAATGAAAAACAATAAAAACATTATATATTACGAATAATATAATTCAATAACTAAACAACGAAATCATAAATAACTAAAATTGTAAATCAAAATCTCGACAAATTAAATTAAATTATTCATTATTTCCTTTTTTACAAAATTCTAGTTCTCTTCAAATTTTTCATTTTCCACTTCATTTTTCAATCGATAAATATTAAAACTGCTCGAAAGTATGTCTATAATGAAATGAAAATGCTTTTTATGTTCTATATATTATACACCTTTGCAAAAAGGTTCAATTCAATTGCAACAATGCAGCGATCCACTTTTGCCTCTGTATCGCAGTCTAATAATCGATTTCAGAATCCCAATCAACTGGAGAAAGACCGTCGAATTGTGGTCGCGGGAAAGTCTGATCGCGCGTTAGCCGCAATCTTTGTGGCCAAACGAGTTGGGAACAATTGTCTGACGTGAAGTTCTCGCCCGAGCGGAGACGCGTAGAAAGCCAACTTAATTCGTAACAAGTGGAAATCATAACGGAAACAAAGTTTTTGCGCGCCCGATATCTCGCCGGAGCAGTCGATCCTTCGCGTCCTCCTAAATCTCGCTGCACGTGCGTGAATACGTACGCGACAGCGCACGGCCATTTCGCCTCGGGAGCTGTGCGCGCAGCGCCGTTCCTTTGCACGCGTATGGGTCGTATGCATGCTCGCTCGTGTCCATTCAAGATGTGCTCCGACAAGAGAGTTGCCATGGCATACTTCGCTGCGCCATTGCCCCGCATCGCCACCGCGGGCAAACACTTGGCGCTCGCTTTCCTCGCCGCCAGTGACGCCATAACTCTCCCGCCACGACTGCGCCTTTTCGCGACCGTAACTTCTTTCCGAAAACCCTACTTTCCGCTTCACCCCGATCCATAAAACGCACGCGAAAGGTCGACTGCCATTTTCCGCTATTACGCAATTTTTTCGGTTAAGCTGATTTGCAAATATCCAGCGTTGAGAAACAACTGGAATTGCCAAGTTTAGCAGTAGACTTGTACTGACGGTATTCCAACTATGTGCGTTTCAAATTAATTTTGTCAAACTTGTGTCAAAATTCTTAATATTTTATTTTTGTGATTGTAATTCGTACTGGTTTGTATAAGGTTTATTATTGTACACCCGTTTTGTATTGTGTGTCGATTTAACGATTTAAATTAGTGATTTTGTATTTTATAAAGAAAAAGTTGAACGGTCAAGTGGGTTAAATAGAGCTTGGAAACGCGACATAGGCAGTAGTTCAAATCCCGATCATTCAAGATTTTTAAATATTTTTTTAAAGGAAAATAATATCAAAACCCTTTTAAGAATTTACCTAACCTATCTTTTTGATAATTATCATTAAATAAATATTTTTAGCAGGATATTTTGCGTATGCATTTTGTGTGAAACGATTTAACGATTTAAATTAGTGATTTCGTATTTTATAAAAAAGAAGTTTAACGGTCCAGTGGGTTAAATAGAACTTGGAGTCGCGGCGGAGGCAGTAGTTCAAATCCAGATCATTCGAGATTTTTAAATACTTATTTTTAAAGGGAAATAATACCAATACGTTTCTAAGAATTTACCTAACCCATATTTTTGATAATTTTCATTAAATAAATATTTTTTATTTTTTTTTATTTTAATTATTTTACGTATGCATTTTGTTTGAAACGATTTAACAATTTAAATTAGTGATTACGTATTTTATAAAAAAGAAGTTGAACGGTCCAGTGGGTTGAATAGAATTTTGAGTTGCGGCGAAGTCAGTAGTTCAAATCCCGATCATTCGAGATTTTTAAATATTTTTTTTTAAGGAAAATAATATCAACACCCTTTTAAGAATTTACCTAACCTATCTTTTTGATAATTTTCATTAAATAAATATTTTTAGCACGATATTTTCTATATACATTTTGTTTCTAACGATTCCCTCAATAATTTAAAATATGTCAACAAATATTTATTTGATAATTTACAACGATTTCTATGTTGAGAATTTTAGACCTCCTTTCTAAACCGAACAATTAAGATTTCAAATTCAATTGAAATACGAGTCGAAAAACCTTGTACAGCAATTTTCTATTCCTTATTTCTCTCAACGTGGAAAATCAATTTTAACAAAAGTGAGGTTATTGACGCTAATTGAACGGTACGTTGAACATATTTCTGCGTCATTTCTCAGGGCGCTGTTGGCTTCGTAATAATAATAATTGTACAATGCGCAACGTGGAATTGACCATTCGACATTTTGCTGCGAGTTGTTTTATAATTGTGCAATTTTCTCTATCTTATCTGGACGTGAAAGATGCTCCGTTCGACATGATTATCACAAGAAAAGTCGGTCTGGTGAAAATAGCCTGCTAGATCAGCAGAAAAGTTTGCTGAATCAGCCCCGCATTTAAAACCACCGCAGACTCAGGTGTCAGTGAGATTTGTTTGATCGGCTATAAAACTATTCTTTCGGTATAGATGCTGGAAAACCGAGATTTGCCTCTATTATGACATCACTCGCGCTAAAAATCGTGATGTCATTCCAGATCATTTCTTTAAATCAGATAAACATTAACGCCAGTGACGAAAATAAACGATTAATTGAAATTAATCAAGCCGAATCAATTGAAAAATATGATTAGCAATGGAAAGATTGCTCGAGCGACGCCGATACAATACGCATTTAGTATTTTAAATAGTCTCTGAAATCCGTTAATAAGTCACGCCTGAATTATTACGAAATAACTATTTATACGCGTTGAAACACAAGTCGCATAAAATTTCTCAAATAAAAAGCACATTCGGAATTCAACTTTAATTCATTTCCACATAATTGGTCGTACCAGCCACTTTAATTTTCACGTAAATCATTCAAACATTTTTGCCAATTAAATTATAGAAATAATTAACTAAACTAGTTTTAACTAGCGGTGCGGGTACATTTCTTGCAGCATGTTTTTTTTAGGCAAATTAAAAGTAAAGCATAATTTTAATTTATTTAATTCTATTTTAATTGAAAAATTATGCAAATGGTCAATTTTTAGCTGCATTTATGGTTAATAGAAATCAAAATTCCTTTATAAAATAAAAAAAAAAAATTTTCTTATTTAAATCTGATTTAAATTATTATTTTTTATATAAGCAATTGTTTAATTTTTTTTAAATGCGTTTTTAATGCGCAAGAACCTACGACATTGTTTGACCAACTTTAGAAATTATTTGAGACGTCTTTCCTGGAACAAAATAAATGATTCTTCCGTCTTTTTATACTTTCCATGAATGACGAATCAGCGAGGATACTTGCAATTGATAGCACTCGGTTTTGTAATTTTACGACGACCTTCAATCTCTTAGTAATTTTCGAACGCTGTCTCGTTTTATTATTGTTTTTTACGCCATTCCAAATACCTATGTTCCACGTAAATACTTCAATAATATAATAGTTGTATTTTGTAAATAATATCGATATCAACCGTCCAATTTGTTTACAATTCGATACATTTACATAAATACAAATTTATATTTATACATATTAATATGTTTATCATGCGCGCGCAGAATTACTCTTGCGGAAATTTATAAATAATAAATAAGATAGCTGCGTTTTTTCCCACACGACGCAAGATCAATTTTCGTTATTGCGAGCCGTGTATTTTTGCATCTACTTTCATCAATTTTTATTTGATTCAGCTCATATTTGGCAACATTTCTATTCATTTTCAATGTTTACAAACATTTAGCTGAATAAATCAAATGTATTAAGCCGAATAAAATTAGTTTAAACATCAGGAAGTATTTAATAAAAGGTCATAATAAAGTGACATTTGTTTTACAACTGTGAAAATACAAATTGTATAATAGGGCAAAATAATTCAATTTCAATGTGTTTATATTTATAAATATCGTGCTTGATACGACCATATAAATTAGCTTGGGTTAGAAGTGCTTAAATCGATAATGTTATTCTCACATTGATTTCGGAGATAAGCGTACTTATTAGTTTACGTTAGTTCAGACTACTTACTTAATATCTACTTAATATAAATTGATTGACGCCGACACGTAGGCCGGTGGATTTTATTAACACATCACAAGAATATTGATTTTTCTGCTGTTGCTCTGAAAGTCATTATACGTAAGTACAGAAAATATATATATTGTTTCTATCTTATTATATTTTTATATATAATATATTCAAAAATTTATATTCAAGAGATATATTTTTCGTATACATTTCTGCGTTTAAATTGAACGATATTGGCGTCAATTTTGAACAAAGTACTTCGTCTGAATTGTGTTGCCTGCTATATAGGGTGAATCCAAAGTATAAGAATTAAGGTGATAACGCAAGTCTGATTTAATGGAGAGTTAGAGTGTTTTTAAATATTATTTTTTTTGTTATTGATTTTGTTTTTAAATAAATATTCAGACAATTCTTAAATAATGGGAGAATATTATATTAAATAAAAAAATGGTTTTAATGATCTAATTTTTCTTAATTTACGGAATTTGTTTTTTTCCACCTCAAAAACTATTTCCGTACTTACAGCAACAATTCATTACAAAAAAAGGATTTTTTGTAAAAAAAAATATTTTCTCAGAGTGAAAGAATCGTCTGAATATTTTAACCTCAATTTTTAAGTTTTCATAACAAATAAATTTAAAATAACCTTAATTTAGTAAATTACGCTTGGGCTAAACTGCAGTTTACGGACCCCTGAAGTTGGCCGACGACAGGCTCGCTTCTGACATGCTAAAAGTGTGGTTAAGGCGATATGTCCTTCGTTGTGAATGTTTGAATTGTCAGATTGCCGCCAAAAATATATTTTCGCAAATATTAAAAACAATAATTTAAATTTTTGAAAAAACGTTTAACCAATCCCTAGCTATAAAGCTAACTATTGGAATAAAAATTTATCTTCTGTTTATAGGTTAGGACACTTTACATACTGTTTCATTCCAATAGCTAGCTTTATGACGAATGTTGCAATAAGTAAAAACTGTTATAAAATATTCTAATTTTAATTATCTAGGGATTGGCCAAAAGTTTTTTAAAAAATTTAAATTATTCGTTTTAATATTTGCGAAAATATACTTTTGGCGGCAATATGACAATTCAAGTATTGAATTATTGATATATTGAATATATCAAGTATTGATCAAGTATTGATATATTGAAAACACAACGAGTGACATATCGCCTTAATTGTATATCAATAGCAGAAAAAAGAAAATAAATAATCGCGAAACTCTTGAATCGCGATATATGAAATATAATTGTGTTTTATATTTAAATTTAAGGTGGTTGTTCAAGCGTTAATTACTAGATTAGGGTTATTGTAAATATATTTATTATGAAAACAAAAATTTAGTTTGAAATAATCAGACGATTCTTTCACTTTGGGAAAATATTTTTTTTTGCAAAAGATACATTTTTTGTTTTGCATTGTTGTTGTAAGTACGGAACTATTTAAAACTTTATTACATTAAAACTATTTTTTTATTTAACGTAGTATTCTCCTAAAATTTTGGTTGGTTAGTTCCTCTCATCTATGTCAATTATGATGGAAAATAAATTTGCCTTTGCAGGAACGATGTTTAAATTTTAAAACGTGCAATAAACTAAATTTAAACATCGTTCCTGCAAAGGCAATTTTATTTTCCATCATAATTGTAGTATTCTCCCATTAATTAAGAATTGTCTGAATATTTACTTAATAACTAATTCAATAACAACAAAATATTTAAAAACACCCTAACTTCGTTGGAGCAGATTTGCGTTACCCCCTTAATATAAATCTATTTTCACGTTTAAATAATTTTTCGTTAGTTTTTTTTAATAACCTAATTTCTGCATTTTAATTTAATTTAAATATAAAACATAATTAAATTTTATATAGCGCAATTTAGATTTCATTTTTATTTTGCTCGAATTGGCATGAAAGCCGCATGATTTTAGTATCAGACAACTTCAGGGATCCGTAAATTGCAGTTTTACCAACGCTTGAACTATCATCTTAAAACATATCGAGATTATTATGCCGCGCGGAAAACTTCAAATTAAATTCAAATTTCAAATATAAATATAAATTAAAACTTCAAATTCGATTCAAATTAAGTGACGCGTCCTGGGGTGGGGCAATTTTAAAATTTCAGATCTTGCAACTCTATAATTTTTGGTTTAATATTAAAAAATAAACAATTTACTGTTGTGTATTTTTGTCGTACGTCGTATTCTAACATTTTTGTATAACTTTTTTCTTGAAAGGTCATTTCATCGTAAAATATATATATAAATAAATGTATACAAAGATCTAATAAAATGAAAACGGGTATTTGTGAGGGAAATATTTATTCAATAAAACATATTAACAAATCTACTTTGCCTGTAATGCAAAATTCAGTGCGATCCCTATAAGAAAATCAGTAATACATATTTCATTGAATGACAAAACAATCTATCGCCAGACGTCGAGAATGCACGGTGCTTTGCTTTCATTATTTGTGCGAGGTAAATCGCCTAATGTCGCTGAATAATGATTTCTCGTTGAAATGTTAAAAGTTGATTCCTTTCTGATAGTATTCCTTGCATATTTACCCATCCACGTATCCTTAAAGTAGCCAATTAATAGTTGTAATACTTTTAACATACCGTAATCGTTAGTGTAAAATTCAGAGTCAATAGTAAATATTAATAATCTGTTCCCTATGTTTATATACCTATTAGTATGCAGCACAAACTAATAAATAAAAATAAATTAACCAAATGAAGATCTCTTTCTAGATAGTCCTTTTGAAAATCAATAAACTCTTATTATTTTCATATAAATATTTTATTTCATCAAAAAAAGTATTTTCTATTATCGAATCAGAATCGCATAACACGCAGCAATTTTAATAATGAAAAGTCGTGCTCGCTGAATCATGTTCTTTTACAAATCAAATCACAATCATAAAGAGAAGCATGACAACTTTGCACTGTAATCATCGCATAGCGTGTGTTCACCTTCGTTCGCGGAACGAGATGAAAATTCATTAACGAAAGCGCAATTAACGAGAGCGAAAAGGATCGCCCTGTGCACGAAACGTGCAATCGCTCTTCAAAATGGCTCGCTGTTCTTATCTCGCACCAAGCCTCGGCAAAAATGCATCCGTGAAATTTTAACAACTTTCTCGATGTCCCGATATTGCTCTCGTTCGTTCTCTCTCGCAGCGTTTTCTCACGCGAAAAAAGCCCCCTAACAAGGATGATCGGTTTAGAAAGTCTTGGCCTGCGGTCGGATTTCAGACCGCGCGCCGCGCCACCTCTCGCCCTTCACGGTAACGTCCGTGCGACCACCCGCGCTCCTCGCCGGGTCCGGCGCGCCGCTTCACGCGCTCAATCTTGAACGGCCGCGCTCGTATGCACCGTTCCACCTAGAGTCCCGTTAAGTGGGGCGGAACGCAGATTCGGCCACCAATTGTGATCGACGAAAAATACGCGCGATTTGTGTTTCGCAGGAAAAGTCGCTTTCGGCCATAATCGTTAGCAAATTGAAATTGAATTTAAGGCGTTGGCTCATATACTGAAAAACGTTTATATTGTACAATTGGCTTCGATTATATTTAGGATCTCAATTGACTAAACGCGATTTTGTATTATTTTGACTAGCTTATTGGTCACGTGATGTTTAGGTTGATATTCGAAATTGCCGGTTAGCGAAGTAGTCTCTCGTGTGCCATGAACCGCCCCGGATGTGTAGCTTTACGCGTAGATCATTGCTGAAAATGTATTGTTAATAAGTTACCGTGAATAAACCAATATTACACCTGCGAAATAGTTTTATTGGCTTCTATCTCCCTTTGCGTCTAAAAACACATTTTATGATAATTAAGATACTATATATATTATGCAGTTAGGGTTAGAATAAGCATATTTCATTATTAAATAGAACTGACTTTCTTTTATACGCAGTTAAGATAGAACTTCGAATGTATTATTGCGCATGGGCGAGCGAAGTCGAGCGGTTGGAAACGTTCAAGTTTTAAGTGTAAAATATATTTAATTCAAGTACGATATATAGTTAAAACCAGTTTTTACGGTATATATTAGTTGGAATAACCAAATCGTTTTTCGGTGGCTACAAAATGTGAATAGATAGTTTAATGTTTGTGGTTTGAAATCGAAGTCTGGAAAATGACGTTCGGAAAGTGAATTCAAATCGACACAAATCTTCGACCGACTTGTAGTTGACGATGTGTGACACAGTTTTATGCATTAAAGCTATTAAAGCATGGAAATTTGAAACTAATGATCGTGGATTAACGTAAATGCAACCGGTGTAATTTCATACTTTTCATCATTTCTACAATTATATACTTGTTTATCTTTATTTCCACAGCTGGTTAATTTTAGATAAAAAGTGTCTGTCGACTTTTCATTAATCATATAAGCAATAAATATTATGAAAGTATATTTGCACTTTTGTATAATTATTTGAATTTAATAAACAAGATTTTTTTCAAGATATACGTTGTGATTGTAAAAGTGGAAATATATTTTATAAATACTTTTCAAAATGTAAAATAATCGCCATTATTAAGCCGCTCCTATTATGGCATTCCAGAATTCAAATCCATTCCATTAACATGAAAACTGATTTACGTAAATAGTGCAAGGATGTCAAAAATTGTGATGTTATGTTTTTTACGTTTAATTTAATATTTTATTTTAATTAAATCAATGAATTAAAATTAAATTAATTTCAATTTATTATGTATCACTTATTCAGGGAAAATGTAAATTAAAATTGTATCTTAATGTAAGAAATTGGGCAATTATAGATTAATTACAATGGTTTCGTTAGTTATTATTGCAATGAAGCATTAAAGTTGGCCTTCGCGCTTAAATATTGCATCAAGCATTGTTTCTTTAATTGATACATCTTTATAGCATGAAAGTGAACTTACAAATTGAACCACTCTAACAACTCTTTTATTGATTCCTTGATTGATATATTATTTCACTTATCGGTTTATCTTCATTCAAGCCTTATTCACTTATTTAATGCAAAGCACAAAATTACTTGTTACCAATCCCAAACCTTTACAATTTAAGTGAAATTTATCTTAATTTATAAAAACTTGTATATTTGCATACGAAAGATCTGATTAACACTGCTACAGAATTAAAACTGTATATCGATAGGAAAATAATATTACTGAGTCATATTGTATATTTATAGTTCTGAAATTGAGACATAATTATGTATTGGTACTATTTCATCATAACAATCGTGTAACTGTCATGAAAGTAATTTGTTATTCTAATCAAACTGATTTGTCAAAAGCATATGCTTGTTTAATATTGGAAAAGTGTATTGAATCTATTATATGGAAAATATAATGTAAATATGTTTAAAAATGAATTGAGAAATTGATCTTATTTACATTAAGATCAAAATAAAATAACAAATGAAATAGAATAACATAATGTGAAACAATTTTTTTCGTTTTTTATTTAATTTCTTTTTTGAATTTGAAGAAAAAAGAATTATTTAAATTACACTATATTAATTGGAAGAATGAGGATATAATTGAAACAATATAATAGATATGCAAGTAAAAATGTATATATAGCTACATATATGACTACATATAAGGTACATATATGGCTACATATGTGGATCAGCTCACGTATATAAAGTATATATTATATGG
>JABFPK010001980.1:0-10775 GCA_022817445.1 Habroteleia sp. ZL-2020
GCACATACTTGGATGAACTGACTTTTCTGAGACTTTGTCTGCAATCCGAAACAACATCTGTACAAGCTTTTCACGCAGTCAGGATGCATTGCTTCGTTCAATCAGATAGACGGCTTTTTCGCATTTTAGGTATTCCAGAAATAACAAAAGATTCCGCAAGCGAAGCTAATTATAGCGAGGAGGACGATCCTGCGAGAAGAGGAAGGAGCGCTGCTGCTCCTCCTCCACCTCCTCATCATCGATATGGCCCACCAAGTCAACCACAGCCTGGAAGTCATCGGCCCGGCAGAATGAGTGCTGCTACGGCTTCTAGACCTGTAGACCCTTATTATGATCAAGCAGGTGAAGCACAGCAAGAAACAGAATCTTCTGTACCTAGTAAAAAACCACTTTCTGCAATATTTTAAATGTTCTACAGTGACTTAACTATACAAAAACTCAACATCATTGTGACAATTTGCATTATACTTTTTTTCTTCAATTGCTTTGACTTATGAGACATCTAACACCATACCGTTGTGAAAACTATAATAATGTTACAATGTTCGTTATAACCATTATTTCGTATTTATTCTAAACATCATATAAATTGTTTTCATATACATTGATATTTATTTATATTATTCTAATGAATTTGAATAATATTTTATTGATATATAAAATAAAAAATGAAAAATTATTACTTTATTATTTACTAAGTAATAAATATTGAAATCTCTAATGGATATTCTACGTTATATTAAATTTTGATTTTGATTTTCCTGTGCAATTAAATATTAAATGCTATAACATATGATGTGATGTAGATGATCTTTGGAAGAGATTATCAAAATGGTCCACTTGTCTGTGTGTGTATTTTTATTGAATTATGTTTAAATATTTTTGTTCAAGTGGAATAAAAAATAACAATAAGTTTTAAAAACAGTCGATAGTATATGCGGAGAACCTGTCAAATTTTATTACCATTATAAATGCCCTCTACAAACTTCTTTGCTGTATAATACACATAAATGTTACGTGCATTATCTGGAATTTAATAATGAAAACGTGTTCAATTGTGTCGGATATTAGGGAGAGGAAGAGGTCCAATGTATCGAAATCCTAGAAATCCACAAGCTCAAGGTGGACCCCATCCGTCGTCTGTTCAGCAAGCTAATAAAAGAGTTAGATGGTTTGTCGCGCTTTTCGACTATGATCCAACTACTATGTCGCCAAATCCAGACGCGTGCGAAGAAGAATTGCCATTTAATGAACGAGATATGATTAAGGTAAGACGCACACTGAAAATAATATGTAATGTATGTTGGAAACTATATAAATATTTGAAACACTGCAGCAAATAAATCGTATTTGCCAACAAACAATGACCAACTAATAAATATTTCTAGGTATTTGGTGAAAAAGATGCTGATGGATTTTATTGGGGCGAGTGTCGTGGAAGACGTGGATACGTGCCGCATAATATGGTGGAAGAGGTACATGATCAAAATCAAATCAGTCAAATGCAAGCACAGTCCGGCAGAAGAAGCCAAGCTCCAGGGGCTGATAGATGGGGTGATATTTACGCAAGCATGCCTGTCAAGAAAATGATTGCCCTCTATGACTATGATCCACAAGAACTCTCACCCAATGTTGATGCAGAGGTTTATATTTATCTTCTCATTATTTAATGTCAAATTTATATCGCCTAATATTTTTAATACCTTCTTATATTTTCACACAAAATATAAATATCCATACAAATTAATCTTATTTCTATTAAAAGTACTTACCCGCGTAGAAAAAAGTAGTCTGGCGAAAGTCTGGCGAAAGTCTGGACACAAAGTCTGGCTAAGTCTGGATCATGATCGAGTTCCAGACTATCTTAGTCTGGCTGCCCATACTTTTACCAGACTAATGAAGTCTGGCTATCCAGGTTCATTTCAGACTATAAAAGTTATTATTATTTATTATTTATTAAAAGTTATTACTATATTATTATTAACGTTTATTAAAAAATTGCATGCCAGATTTTGGTAGTCTGGCAGGAGTATGGACCGCCAGACATTGGTAGTCTGGCAGAAGTATGGACCCTCAGACTACCGTTCAAGTCTGGAACTCGATCATAAGCCAGACTTGGCCAGACTCGGCCAGACTTGACCAGACTTTTGCCAGACTTATTTTTTCTACGCGGGTAAAACAAGTTAAACATTTAATGATTAAAATAATTGTTCTCTGTAGCAAGTGGAACTTAGTTTTCAAACTGGGAATGAAATTTACGTATATGGTGAAATGGACGATGATGGATTTTATATGGGTGAATTGGATGGTGTTCGTGGTTTGGTTCCTAGCAATTTCCTGACCGAGGCACCGGGTCAAAGTCAAGGACCGCCGCCTCAGGGTGGTCGAAGGCCCCCGGTCCAGAGTCAAGGTCCGGGGGTTAGGGGCCCTCCTCCCCCGCCAAGGGAGCCTCCACCCGGTCATCGGCGTAGCAAAGGTAATTTTTTCAATACGATTTATTTATCTCCGTTGTTACAATCACATTAGAAGCTGCCAAATGCCGCGGCATTGTTTAAACTCCATTCATACTGACGAACGTTCATGATGCAGATCGTTACGAATGCAATCGATTCCTCTTGATGACGGGGAGTAGACATAAAAATATATATATAGAAATATATGTATATATATATGCGTCAACTGTGGTTCAAATTGTGCATTTCATTCCGTTGTAAAATTATAGTAACCGAATATGTAAAGTATTAAAGAATCAGGAAAAATTGAAATATACTTGACCTTAATCGTGCAGAAAATTTTCCAATGTAATTGACGATGACATTTTAACATCATAATAGTAAATTTAGCTTTTAATTTTTTTGTCTTTTTTATTTGAATGTGTAAACAATGTCGGTGTGAAGGGAGATTAATAAACGGCAAGCAACACAAGACACGAGACTCGATGTGCCAGACGACGGATAATAAGGAATGCCCAAAATTAACCCAAAAGTCCAATTTAAGCAACGATCTCCTGAAAATATTTATATATATATCGTTGCATATCAATACTCAATTTAGGTTTTATCTCACTTTTAATCGAGTGTTTGCTTTTTACATTGTTCATAACTTTAAAACTGTTAATTGCGTTAATTTAACCCAGCGAAAACAAAATGAGGTTTATGCAAGACGAAATGAAGAAGAACTTCACGATATATTGCATAATTAACACGTGCTAATGTAGGAACACATGACAAAATGCCATTAACACCAAGCTGCTTTCAGTGTATTTTATTAAGTATATATATATATATATATATATAATATATACTATATATATTATATATATTTGTTATTGTCTTTCTCCGAGCACAATATTAACTCTATTATTTCTCTATATCTGTCCTATATTTCCTGCCTATGCGTACTTATGTGTGCCTGTGTGTATGCATATATGTATATATGTGTGTATACAAATTGTATAAAATATACACACAAATATATAGTATATATATGTACACAAGCGAACTTGTTCATACCTAAATCACTGCTTAATTCAAAATCTATATCAGTCTGAACGGCAGATGCATCAACAACTTGTACCTTTGAAATTTAATTTTTGATCAGATCTCTTTTGAGATCTAGCTAATTGTATATTAATTTTCATTACGTCCCGCCACAAAACTTAATTTTTAATGCTAAAACAAGATAATTTTATAGATTTTGTGCAGTGGCGCGTCAATTACCAATCTATGTACATAAACTATATATATGCACACACATTCTGATTTTTATTTATCTACTGATTATGTTCTGAGATGGTGTTGTTTCAACAAATTCTTACTATTTATATATATACTTTATATTAATTCTATATAAAAATATATATAAATATAAAACTGACAATGATATGTATCTGTGTGCCTGAACTGGTCGATGGTCGTCGTGTCACATGATTGTCGCGTTCGTGTCGTGTTGTCATGCTGGCCATTTATAAGTCCTTTTACCTTGTAACTGTTCTGATAATTGAATCAAAGAGACCATGGAAAGGATCTTTCGTTGATATTGCATGATGATTATTGATAAAAGCAATAAAAATAGAAAAATTGGAGCGAAAATAAAATAAAGCTAGGACAATCCTTGCGACTGGTCTCCTTAAATTTTCTTTTGCTGCTAACCAAATAGTCGATTGTTTGAATTAAAATTAAACGAGTTATCGTATTTGTGATGTGAATGACGCCAACTGTGTTATTTAATCTATTGGAAATTCCATCTGCAAATTGTGACGGAAAAAAGACACAAAAGTAAACATAGTTGACGCAATTTACAGGGTGAGCTTAATCCGTGATTTGTACTTAAAAATGCGAGAAGAAAGAGAAGCAAAATGTGCCATGAATGACAACACGGTTCTGTTCTCTTCTCTGTTGCTAGATGCCTGCATTGTGCCTGTGTCTGTCCCTGTCTGTCACTTAGACTCTAGACAACTACAACAACCACTTATAAACAACCAACAACATCAACAACTACAATATCAACAAAACAATCCACCGCATCTAGCGTACCAACAAGCGAATCACCACAGCTACACGACCGTAACCACGTCCAATCAACATGGACCTAGTGTCATGGGTCCGCATAATGCCCATCAGCAAGGCCCAGTACCGCCCCATCTTCAGCAGCAGGTGAGTCTTCTCTCTCCCATCATAACTATTAAACAATGGGCTGAGGAGGAAGATGGATTTAATTTTTTTACAACAAATTTGTCGTTGTGCTGTTTAAGTTGCAAGGCAACGTTCTTTGGCTCTTATTTTCGTTTCTTTCGCCTACTTTGTTCGTTCCACGAAAAATCCATTACTGACCTAATATGTGGAATGCGACAAGAACTTTATTCCACGTTTATTCCAAGATTTAATCTTTGGGGGTCAACGCTTTTGCACGTTATATGATACAAACATACTCCACTGAAAATAAACTATACAAAACTTTAAGTCAAACATTGAACAATATTCAAAAATTGAGTCACAAGTAAAATGGCTAACAACACAGAGTGTTTTACAGTCGTTGCATCAGGATCCTATATATATTAATGCTGTGAATATTACATTAATATTAATTTATGACCTTGAAGTCATCATCACCTGAATGGATATTCAAATTTATCCAATATCCATTTTATATTTTTGCAACATTGGTGCAGTATTCAATCAGTAAAGATGGCATTAACTACAATTTATTCAAATTGTATAACATTTATATATTGTAATATTAATGTGATTTCAAGTTGAGTAAACTATTCCAACTTCTTCTTAGATATTCCAATCTCTAACCAAACTATCACACTAAAAGCTTTACAAGATCTCATTTCGTAATTTGAAATAATTTATTTTCAGTGTGACACCTTATCCTTGAGGAGAAGGTATATTGACTTGAACGAATGTCAAATTTTCCAGGACTTTGTTACAAAGGCATTGAAAATTTTAATTAAAATGATGTAACAATACTATGGTTTAAAATGCATTATTACAATCGTAAATGTTACTTTACAAAAGCATGCTATTATGAATGTATTATAGGAAATTTCAATCGATCAATTTGTTAGTAATAAAGTCTCCAACTCTTTACCGCAGGCAATTTTACATTTGAACACACGCAGGCATTGTAAGACTTCTTAATGGAACTAATATTTAGTTAAATATAAAATTATATGTGATTTATAAGTCGTGGGTATATATTCGCACAATTTGTAAAATTTGTAAATATATAAATTTAAGCAATTGTTCCCTGATTAAAAAATCACAGATTTTCAGAAAATAAAGCTTATGTTGTGAATCGTTATGGTTTTTGTACAAAAGTAAAATCATAAGAAATTAACATGTAGTTATAGATAAAATATTACGACTTTGTAATTGTATGTAAGAATTTATGATATAAATTCATAACCCAAATTCATTCATCCACTGAGAAAAAAGTTAGATTAAGTTTAGCAATATTTTCTGGCCCAAGGATGATAGACTTGCATTACATTCATATTTGCTATATTTTATAAGTAAATATATTACAATTATGAATCAAAGTGCAATTCGTATCGCAAATCATCTTAGAAATTATATGAGATATTGATATAATTCAAGTATATCCCAGTTGAGCTAGAAAATATTGCTAAACTTACTCTAGCATTTTTCTCAGTGTCCCGAAACAATGAATTTATATTATGTATAAATGAAAATAATTTATTAGTTCTTACATATAAAAATAACGTGATATAAAGCTCTTATAATTTGTTTGTTGCGAAAACTACGGCGATTAATAAGTATTATTTTTTCTTATTAAAATTTTTGATTATTTAAACAGAGGTAATTATAGTAAGTTATATAAATTCAAGAAATTTAATGTAAAAAAGGGGAAATTATAAATTAAAATAAATGGGTCTAATTTGTAATTTTCCTTAAATTAAGAAAACTTTATTGTGCAAATATTTTAGAATTTCACTTATAATTCACATGTGAGTTACAGCGCATTTTATGATAACTCATTTTAATATCGGAAGTTCTCTAAATACAATATACAATACAGAATGAATGGTTAAACTTTTTTATCTGAAATAGATAACTTAATTTATCTACGAAAGGAAATATGAAACCAATTTTTTTAATAGAGACAAATATTTTAAAAACAATATTTATAAAAAATATAAAATATATATGATCTTCATAGAATTAATAGATTATTATATTATATATTATAATAGAATTATAAAATAAATATTATATAATATTTTTTACAGATTATTATATAAAAATAAATTGTAGAATTTGAGAGTAAAATAATATATTAATCAATACAATACAATTTTTGTTATTGCATTTCAGCTAGTTACAAAAGAAAATCTGTATTATAAATCGCTGCAAATTTTGCAACAGAAATTTCATAACATTTTTCATGCCTGACAGTTGAAGCTGCGAGAAAATTCGTGTCTAACAATTCTGCAGAACATCCAAAAACACAGTAATCATACAATTTCCGTTACAAATTATATTCCACTAATTCGTGATGCAAAATTTCTCTTGCGATTTGTCGTGGCTTTTCAACTGAAAGCCGTATTTTGCGATGTGTGGATTATTGCTTGCATTTCTCACAATTATGTACTTTTTTTCGCTTCGTACTTGAAAGTCTACGATAGCTTGCTTTTTTGTATGCCAAATACACACTGTCGCCTTATTGCATGCTTTAATATCAGCTAATTTGCTTTCTAAGGACTCACACATACATGTGCACATGCACATTTGTGAATGTGTGTGTACAGAGATCAAAGATTACCATTTTACATTAACGTAACATGCAATTGGATATGACTAGTACTAAGAGATGAGCAGCTGTTACACTTTGGCATACATTGTAATATTAGCCATCGATTGCTTATCTTAGCGTAACCATAATATATATCATATTTGAACCAATATCCAAGTTATTTTCTTGCTTTGAATTAAAAAAAATATATTTCGAATATGAATAATAGTTTATGGTTTTTAAAATCTCTATAAGAATGCAATATTAAAAAATAATATATCTAAAAATATTAAAATAAATATTACACAAATTAATGATTGCATATTTACATTATGAAATTTACAAGTTTTAATAATAATATTATATAACGTTATATATTTATATAATATTGGAAGAATATTATAAAAGTAGTGTAATATTTTTGGGACATTCGATATTATTATAATATTAAGATAACTTCTTCAAAGAATTTAAAAATTTGCAAATAATATTTAAGAAATATTGCAAGCTTATAGGGAAATTAAAATAATAATTGCTTCGTATGAGTACTGATAATAGCTATTCAACATTTGAGCTATTTTTACGCTAGAGAGAATACATAATTTAGACTGAAGTGTTATGATTGGAAAAGAGTAGTGTAATACGAAAGCGACTAAACTATAAATAATGAAATAAAAATAGTTGGAAAATATATATGGGGTATAAGCTACTAATGACTATATATTTCTTTATTGTAGTTCAGTAATTGTAAACATGCTTTTTGATTATTTTTTATTTGATAATTTTCTTCAGCTATTGATATTATTTTATTCGATAAAATCATTTTAAAATTGTATAAACGGTGTAATATCTCCACATATACAATTATCTTCAGTACGGTCATGCATATATTATGATAATTACAACATTTAAAAAATATTTTTTAAATGAAAATTTTATATGCAGATCACTATTTTTTTTAGAATCTGTATTTTAGTTGCTGTCATGCGTATTTAGTTAAAATAGTAATATTTAGGGTTAGGCTAAGAAAGCCAGTGTCCAAGAATCATTGGTAATGGATAAAATTAATCATTTTTAAGCAGAAAAGTAGAATTTAAAAATTCTAATAATTTTTAAAATAATTATTAAACAAACATTTTTCAAAAAAATCTATAGTATTTCATGACATAGAATCTGAATCTGCAGTAAGAAGAGGGGGGTTTCGATTTAAGTTTTTAGGTTTGGTATCAGTATAAGCTTTTGAAAAAATATTAGTCACGTATATTGTTTCAATTGCGATGGATATTTCACAAGATATTTAATATGAAAGGTGGGAAATTTCTCAACAAAATTGTTCCGAAATTGTAATAAGTGTTTAATTATACATTTGTCAAACAATGGGATAATTTATAATAAGACAAATAAGGTATATTAGTATAGAATTAGTACTTTTATATTCTTGTTATTTATATATTTCACATAGTACACATTTTTATAATAATTTTAATCTTATTTATTTATTTAAATCAATTTCTATATTATATATTACTGTAGCTCTGAGGAGTTTTTCGCGTGGAGAACGAAATGGAAATTTTCCCACATTTTTTAAATAAACTATTCTAGAGAAGTTTAATTATAAGTTCAAATAATATTTCCTGATACGGAGATCATTTATTATGTACTTGTTACAGTTTTCTGGAAAGTTTAAAAAAGTAGGACAAACAAGAAACTCGTGCATATAATTTTTTACCATCCAAATTACACACTTTGATACAATCTTTATTTAGATCTATTATATTTATCTAATTAAATGTGATTACCCTTATATAAAATATATCGTAGTTGTTTTAATTTTATTGTTTTAAATATTAAAATTTTTTGCATTCATAATTTTTGCGAATTATGGAACTTTTATTTTCCATTTCAAATTTAACATTTAGATGAATCTTAAACTTGTTTTAAATATTTTTATACTATAATTGTATCGTATAATATATTCAAATCGTTGCTTAATTATTTAATGTGGTAATTAAAAAAGTTAAAAATTGAATATGAAATAAATATAATATAAATTTTTTCAATGTGATAATTGAAAAAAAAATTGTTAAAAGAAATAAATATATATAAAAAAACCGTTGGGAGCGAAATGAAATTTCGTATAGTAAGCATATACCAATTAAGGAGTAAAATAAGAATAATCATATAGAAATGTGTTATGAAATCCGTATAACAAATTTGGTAGGATGAAATGCTATTTTATTTTTATTATTATACCGCCGTCGTTAGCGTTACCTGCTTTACACCTGAAGGAGATAATACAATGGAAACATATTTCCGCAAGATTTTATGCATCCTATCGTAATACCGAGTGTGAGTACTCAATTATATGTTTTTATTACGTTTCTATGAAATTTCCTTTGATTTTCAGGTATATTCACACTTTTCGTCGTGAAATTCTGGAAAATTTCAATCTTCTCTAAAACAGCAATTTATTGTCGGATATTATTTTGTATTACAGTAGTAAATGAAAATTTTCGTTTAGTTTCCAGCCAAAAATTGCATGGCTTATGTATTGAAGTAATAAGATGATATTGAAGGTGTGCATCTTTCCAAGAAACAAAATTTTAATCTTTTTTGACTGAAACTGACGATAATAATTGTTTATGCAAATGAAAATGTAAATAATTTGCAGACAATTGAATTGAATTCATTTTATATTATTTCTTAAATGATTATAAGATCAAATTCTTGCCAATTTTTAATTATATATTCAGAGAAAATAATTGTATAAATTACTATTTTAATTGACAAATCATATTAAAAAATTTTATGCATAAACTGAAATAATTATTAAATACCTTTATTCTATTTAAATAAAAATAATATGTTTAATTCATATGATAAAAAATCAGAAAATGGGTCTAATTATGTTCAAAAGACCAGTAATCTTAACTTTTTGATATAATGTAAAATCATATATATATGTAACAGATTTATTAATGCCAGTTTTAGTCTAACGATGTTTTAAAACATTTTACTTGGGTTTCATCGGGTAATTATACACAACCTGCAAAATAAATCAAAGGAAAGATATTATTACTTCTACGACGACGCGATAGAAGGACGAAATCATAATATTTACCATTTGTAAAAATCTAAAACGCGTGTTCAATTAATTTATTTAATGTCGTTATTTTTGAAAGTTCCATATCTTAATAGAAAAAACGTAAGATTAACATTAATTTAACATTAAATATTCATAAATTTTACCTTAATTTAATGTTAAAATCATGTTATTAATGTTAAATTAACATTAAATAATCGTATATTAAAAGTAGTTATTAATTTTGTAAATCATTTATTTTTTTATTTTAATTTAGTTTTATTATCAATGCAAGTGATAGATAGATAGATAGATGTATTTCACAAAATTTTGCCTTTAGGCTTACAATTTGCCCGTTTACAGTCCGGGATGACCTTACAATCACCTCACACGCTCGACGATTACATTTAAATATTCACATTCACTCAATATA
>JABFPK010001981.1:0-10774 GCA_022817445.1 Habroteleia sp. ZL-2020
GACAAATTCTAGTCAATTTAGCATATTAAAATTTCTTTGTTATACTAAAAAATACTGTAAAAAATGAATTTAATTTTAGACTGTTTAGTTATAGCCTTAATGAATTGACTTTCTTTTGAATAAACGATGTAATTTGGTATGGCTAAACTTTATTTGGAACAGTTATATTTTATTCGCGTTCTTTAAATTATTTTTTTGGATGCATATATGAAAAAATGAAGTGGTAATTATCATTAGATGTATTTATAATAAATGAAATGTATGAAAAAATGTAACAGTTATCGTCAAATATGTTACAGAAATACATATTAATGTTGCAACAGAAATCACTGTATTTGTTTGTATGTCGCCCTAAATTAAAAACCAATAGCATAAGACACGTTAGATAAAGATAGATATATTTTAATAGCACTATTAATATCAATTAAAAAAAAATAATTATAAAATAATATATCAATTTCACAACAATCGCTATGATTTATAAATCTTGTTATAATTTTGGCAGTGTGAGTTTTATAGTTTTCATACTTTTTTATACTGGAAATTCATATGTTCATCTTAGAACGAATAATTTCGAGACTATAACAATTCATCTCAATCAATAATTCAAAAATTAAACAACTATTAAATAATTTCTCAATTTACTTTATTTTTTAAAAAAATGTCATAATTAATATCTGACATCAAATGTGTTTTATTTTTCATTGAAGTTATTTTAATCCGCTAATATATTTTTGTTGCAAAGATGATCTCAAATTATTTATTTATAAATACATTTTTCCTCCATTACAAAATGGATTGTATTTATTAAAGTGAGTTTAAAGAATACAGAAATATTGTTTTGAACAGTCGTGACGTGAATCATAAAAATATTCTATCATATTTTATTTTGTAGAAATTTTCGTATATTTATATCTATGATTTAATCTGTTCCAATTTTATGTTTCTTTTCGAATCATCGATACAAAGCCAATGAACTCTATATAAATATATACTGCGATAAATTCATTGAACAATATTCTACAATTTTTTTAATTTGAAATTTTATCATGCGCTAACAATTTATTCTAATTAATCTATCAATTTATGTTTAAGATGAGAGAGGAAGAAAATGTCACAATATTCTCTTCTGTTATAGAACTTCTGATATAAAACTATGGTTTATAGAGAACTATAGATACGAGAATAAAACAAAAGTCGATATTCAACACAATTACATATATTCTAAAATTATAATTTTAATTTAGTTTTACACTGAACATAACTTTTTACATCTTAAACTTTACTACTTTTGAATTATTGTGTGAATAGTTCTACGCATTAAAATCGTAGAACATTTGTATAATTAAAATTAGCATTTAATAATCGAAATTTCTTTTCAATTTTCTAATTATTTTTTTAACTACCATTATAAATATTTTATTATTCTCTTCTATAGTAAAACATGTAAACAAAAATAAAATTGCCACGAACAAAAATTTCTTTCAATAGATGTTTGAATTGTAGGATTCTGAAATAGGACAAAAGAACTATTCTCCTATTATTTTCGCTTAAAATTTCTTATATGTCATCAAAAATATTAAATGATTGTAAGAACAACAACTTTGTACTTGTAATTAGTCTCAGTTCAAAGAAGCCAATGTTTTTCTTTTGCGACAATCGCATATTTTGCTATAATTTGAACGCGTTTCTGTTGCTGCGATGTCAGGGTCTGGAAATACGCGGGGGTGTGAGAACATTCAACGGGCAAAACGCCAAAATTGCTGGCTACCAAAGATTAGTTGCCGAGAATTGCGGAGGGGATAACAGCATATAGCGTCGCGACGCTCACTGTCGACGTTAGTCTCTACATTAGTTGGCGACATTATTCAAAAAACACAACCCTTGTTCATTCTTACTTCGAACACCAACACAAAACAAAATGCCGGTACGTTGACGCGTTATACGCTATAAAACTTTTATATATACACACACTGAAAAAAAAATTATATATTATTGTCATTTAATATGCAAAAATACTTGTTGTACTATTCAAATATAATAAACATTAGAACAACATTATAAATTGTATAGATCTATGACATCCAACAACAATATATATAATTAACACAAAATATAAACACTTTATAAGTAGACAGTCACATATATAAAAGTGAACAAAAAATATTATAATGAATTGTTAATAAAGTATTGCATAAATTTATATTTACATTATGTTTTACATTACTATTTTTTTCAGTGTGACACTAACAGTGCTTGTAGATAGAAAAAATATACTGTAAATACTGCATCCTATTATACAGTTTAATTGTGTGCTAATTTAATTGTGCAATGAAACGAGGCGCTTGTTTGGTTCTGGTTCAAGTACTAAAAATTGACAAGTTGGCAATACAAAATTTCTACTCTTATGGTTTCATTAACACATTTATCATAATTAATTTTTGTAATTGTATTATTTACATATTTTCATATTGGTTGAAAATATGAAAAAGTTTTAATAACCAAAGGAAGATAACAAAATAAAGTAATTCCATTTAATATTCATAATTATATAATAGTAAGCATTCTTAAATAGAGTATAAAAAATGAATACAATTGTATGTATACCGTGATATAAGACGCTTTAATTTATAAGTAAATATTGTAAAAAATTAATAATTATGTTAAATATTTATTTTTAAACAACAACTGTTTTATTTTAATCGACTCGCAAATAATTTCAATCAGAAATTTTTTCAAAAAATATGCAATTTGTTACAAAGATTGATTATTTTCATTATTAATATAGTAAAAATTCATTAATTTTATAAATAATTCAATTATATAAAAAAAGCTGTTTGATTTTTTAATCAATCAACAGTTCTTGACATTTGTATTTCGACAGCTTTATGATTGATGAAATAAAACTATATCCCGTAACTCATTTATAATTTTAGCCTCTCAAACGATCTCGATTATGAACAATAATGAAATTTTGTATATCTAAAACATTAGGTAACAAGCGTAATTTAATACAATTTCAATCGGGTAATCCTAAACCATTATCAAAGGTACTTAAAATATATTTAGAAAACGCGCTATTTTAGTAAGTCACTTTCTCAACTTCTTAACCTTATGCATCACCGGAAATCATCCGGAAGACACAATCTATTTTTAAAAAACATTTTAACACTAGCATAAACGACATTTTTATAGACTTTCCATCATTGTTTTTAAAAAATGCAAATTAAATTGCGTTTATTTTAGAAACTTTTTATATATCTTTATGTGTGTGTGTGAATTCTACAAATCAATTACTTTATACCACAATAAAATGTTTGTAATATATTTTAATAATAAATCAAATTCGTTATCATCTAAAAATTGTTGAAGAAACCATGTTGTATAATATTATTAAAACATTTAAAACAATTATAACTATATTAATAACTAATTTTTCTTTTCCGCAAAGCACGTTTTCATTGAAAGCATTGATTTGTTTTTCCGGATTGCAATAATAATAATAAAATAGTACCTTTGATACAGGTGTTTCTTTTGAATTAATGCCAAAACACCGGAACCACGTGAAATATCGGATCTTGAGCGCGGACGCACATAATTTGACTTTAAATTTAGCGAGTTGTTACACGTCCAGTCGAATTTACGAAACATTCATTGCTCGCAACGAAAGAAACGACCATACGCACCCGATTGCGTGCTCTCAAAGCCGACGCTAAGAATAAAATTCCAAGAGCAAAGCGGGCGCACATCACAAATAGTTTATCTTCGTCCTGTTTACTAATAAAAAGTTGATATAAAATATTCAAATCTAATTATCTTTTGCTTCAAAATTAAAGTCGGTTTTGTAATATAAAATGTTTTAGTTATAAGTATCCATGTTATCCTTATACTTTGTAGAAATTGTATTTTATTGTTATTTCAATTTTTTAATTTTATATATAAATTTTCAATTTGGGAAAACTATTTAGATATTCAGAAATAAGGATTTCGCATTTAATAAATGTAAATGAATACCAAATAAATAATTTTTTATAAATATTTTTAATTATAATATAACAATTGTTACAAAATTTATTAACGTTTATATAATTAAGATTTTTTTATGTTTTGTCATTAATTTATTTATTTGTTTCTGTTAAAGAAATTTTTTAATAATATTCGTTCAATGCTTTCAACCAATGATTTCAAAGAAAAGCTGATGTGTATTTTAGTTAACAACATAAAATTTTTTATTTTAATGTTTGAATAAATATCGATTCCTTAAATACCATGAACAAATGACGTAGTTGTGTACAAAGCTTTTTGAACTATAAATACTAATTTATCGTCCCAAAATGTTGCCAGAAATTACTTGCGTCAGTCAGTAATTGGTATTTCTTTGGCGTGTGACGTTTAGTATAAATTTGTTCTTTTTCAGATAAAATGAACTGACGTTTAAAGTGTTGTTATATTTGATTGCAATATTTATTTTACAAATATTCAAGTTAATAAGTGAATTAAAAAATATCAATAAACACTTAAATCCTTTATATGTAAATATTATTTTTTATAAAATTATTTGCAGATTTTATAGAAAACTAATTCGTGACGTAAAATCAAATATCAAATTAGTAAACACAAATATTTATAAAAAATTAGAAAAGATTAAAAATGATTCATGTCTTATAAAATCGAATATAAAAGCTAAAATCTATTTAACATAGTTAGTGAAAAATCAAATTTAACCAAAAAAAATTGTGTTTTCTTCATTAGACCGGAAACTTATCAGACGATGTGTTACTGCTTATATTAATAGCAAAAGAACACTGTTTCATAGAGATAATAAAAATTTGTCAGTTGATGGTGGTTTGTACAGTGGTATAAATATAAAATGTATTTCAGCGAACGATTCTGTAGTGGTTATTTATAAATTCATGATTTTAATATACCTTTTAATATACTCTTACGAATCTTCAAATCTCTTGCTTCATTTACAGATAAGTTTATTTACCTAATTGAAATTTTATTTAATATATTTATATTTACATTTTATAGAACAATTGTTTAAAATTACTTGGTTTATATGAATCTAATTTTATATATAAATAGATTTATAATTAAAAATATAAATTAAATATTATAATAACTAATTTCAGCAATATAAAACAATTATATCAAAATATGATTTTTAACGGCACAAACTATATATTTTCTATAAGCATAAATTTCTGGAATTATTCTCGAAATATATTTTAAGATGCTCACATTAATAAGCTGCTTAGACCAAAGAACAATCATTGTTATTTGTTTACATTGAAAATAAAAATATAGATTTTGACGCAATACTTTTGAAAAAGTATTTTTTTCTATGGATATAACACTTGATTAATTAGTTTTAAGTAGAGATTATAAATAATATTTGTTTATCTTCAGCCACGTAACAAGGAACAAGAAGCTGAGGTTTTGGAATGGATCCAAAATGTGTTAGGAGAAAAATTACCTCCTGGAAACTATGAGGATATTCTTAAGGACGGAGTAATATTATGTCAGTTAATTAACAAAATTGTTCCAGGTTCAGTTAAAAAAATTCAATCCAAAGGAACGAATTTCCAACTGATGGAGAATATACAAAGGTACTTTTATTTGCAATTTTCACGTATTATAATAAATTTATATAATTATATATAACTGTTTTTAATTATGTGAACAAATGATATTTAAAATAGTTTAAAAATTTCTTTCCAGATTTCAGGCTGCTCTAAAAAAATATGGTGTTCCTGAAGAGGAAATTTTCCAAACTGCAGACTTATTTGAAAGGAGAAATATTCCTCAAGTTACACTTTGTTTATATGCTTTAGGAAGACTCGTAAGTAGTAAATTTTTTAACTTTAATATTTTATTTATATATAAAATCATAAAATAATATTATTAGACAGATATAAATATTATAAATGTAATATTTAAAATTGAATGACTCCTATTTAAGACATGTTTTCCCAGATACTAATTGTTATAAACTATTAAATCATTTATTTTTTATATTTTATAAATTAAAAAAATTATATAAAATCACAGACGCAAAAACATCCTGAGTACAATGGACCTAGACTGGGACCAAAAATGTCGGATGAAAATAAACGACAGTTCACTGAAGAACAATTAAGAGCACACGAAGGAGAGTTGAATTTGCAAATGGGATTCAATAAAGGCGCGAGTCAATCTGGACACGGAGGATTTGGAAACACGCGACACATGTGAAAAGTGCAATATCTAGATTAATTCAATAACCCTAATTTTCAGAAATATGAAATATAAAATTTGTACAACTGATTATACTTACAATATTCATATAAAATTTATTCAGAATTTTTACGTACATAATTTAAAAAATAATATTCTTCCATGTACATATATATAATATTATAAAAATAAATTAATTATTTTATTATATATGAAAATGTGTTATTTCCATTAATTACGAAACTCTTTACACATTATGTATGGTATGTTGTACCATTAAATAGTTTGTATTGAAATTATTATAAAAGTTATTATCCGATTAATTCCTATATTCACAAATATAATGGTTAATTATTATTGCCAATTTGATAATTTTGCAACAAAAGGATAAAATAAATTTTATATAGTCATAATTTATCAATCAAACTCATTTTACTCAAAACTGTTAATGTAATATCTATGCTTTTAGATTTATCGAAACATTTATAAAACACTTCAATTTTAGGAGAAATAATGAAGTTATAACTAGATTAGGTTTATTGAGAAATTTATTTTATTAATTAATTAAAAATCTTTATTAATTAAAGATTTTATCACATTTAAAATAATATAAGGATATGTATATATATATATATATATATATATATATATATATATTAATGATATATTACATATATTATATATAAGAATAAAATGATGTATACAAACCTTATACATTTGGAAACTGTTTTAAAAAATGATAGCTTAACATATGGTTGTAAATAATATAATTACTTTATTCTACTTTTTTGCCATTCCTGGCGTGCAAAAAGGTCGCTTCATGCCCGACCGGCTTTAAAAATTTCTTTACAAAAAAAACCATTTTTGTAATGGTTGTAAATAAGGATATGCTATTGTATATTTTTTCGATCACTCCCATTACTTAAAAAAATGTAGTATTTTACCCAGTCCACCATATGTATGTATATAAATCTGGCGCAGAATTTAAATCTCTACGAAAAACTTTTTCTGTTTTAAAATTTCTTATTGTTTGCAATATTAAAAATTTTAAATTTAAAAATCATTAAATGAAAATGTTAGTTTTTTACTGTTTATAATATGATATAAAAATATATGCTAAAAGAACATTCGAGAATATGAAAAACTAATTTGAAATTAATAAATAATTAAAAAAAATTATGTATTTTTATAGTTTTAACAAATGTCAAATATTGCACGCGTTTAGTTAACACAAATTACAACAAAATAACTAAAATAAATAAAATAAATAAAATAAATAAAATAAATAAAATAAATAAAATAAATAAAATAAATAAAATAAATAAAATAAATAAATAAAATAAATAAAATAAATAAAATAAATTTAAAAAAACATTATTATTATAAAAACGTATGTAAAACTTTGATTTAATAAAAATCATTTTGAAAATTAGAAAAAGGAGCTTTCTTAAAAAATTATTAAAATTTAAAATCTATCGCTGTCGAAAATTATTTTGAATCACAAATATTTTAAAATTTCAAAAAGTTTAAATCAGGAAAAGTATAAAAAGCGCGAACCAGACAATTAAAATTCATTCGTGGATTGCTCGTGGCAAACACAGAATGATTCGGTGTACTTTCCCTTTTTTTATAAATTTCTTTTTAGAGGGACTGATATAAAAGTAAGGTTTGAAATCATTGGATATCTTTTCTAAAAACATGTATTTATTTTTTTTTAAATCGTATTAACATCTAAATCATTAGCACCATATATGCATTTAAACAAGTATTTTTTTATTTTTTAATCCGATGTGTATTACTTGAGATATTTGACCGCGTCCAAACTTTTGTATTTGAAGATTGTTCACTTGGATTACTTTATTTATTTTTATCTAAATATATAATAAGTAAGAAATAGGCACAAACAATATTTTATAAATTGTAGGATATTATTTTATATTTCTCCTTTTTGAAGAACCGGCCGATGTAAATGCCGTGTACGTGATTCTTATGAATTATCTAAATTTTTTTTCTTATCCGTAAATTAAGCCATAAAATGACCTTTTTGAAATATTTATGAATGGGTCTCGGGCCTACTGAGAGTTTTATGTTCACCTGATGTGTCATCTAGCATTGTCGAACATTATTTGACATTTCTTTGTTTTGCGAAATAGATTTTTTAGAAGTATCGGTTGAGTCTGGGCAGTCTGTTACAAGAATTCGAATGGTCATAATGTAAACGTGACGTGCACATTTTATATTACGCGCCCGCGTTATTTATTAGTTCGTAATTTTAAAAAAACACTTTTTAAATAACTTATGAATAACTTTTTATTATGAAATACTAGTAGCCCCCTACAATAAATATAAATCAAAAATCAAATATTAAAAAATTCATAATGTAACAATGTTTTAAAAATAAATAAATATATATTTATTAATAATAAATATATACTAATTGGTTCTATGTATCGCTTCCACTTAAAATCGCAAGATTTAATTAACGTTTGAAATAATGAAAATTTTATTTAAAAAAAAACAATGTTTAGTAAATTTATTTCTGTTTATTTAAAAATACATACTTGAAAAAAATTCTTGTTGATATTTAATGTGAGTTTCAGAGAACACGTGTTCACGTTTTAACAAGCAGTAACATTACTTGCGTCGTTGGAGTTCTTCCCGAAAAGCTTCATTTGTTTTATACATTTTTATTAATACAAATGCAAAGTTATTATATTAAAATGATTATTATATTAATACATAATAGATAAAAGATATTATATGAATATATGTATTATTTATTTAATAGTAATTATGAATGTTATAATTAAACACCAAAAAAATATGTCATATAATTTATAATAATTATATCAAAACCTATATTAGTTTTGATTTTGAATATAAGCAATATTTAATCAAATTTTGTTTATTTTCTTAATATATATATTTCAAATTATTTGTATTTTTCACTTCTATATGCTACTTTATATTTTTTAAAAATAAAAATACTAAAAGCATAGTATACATAAAGCTTTACAATCATGATTGGCGAAATTAAAATCGTGCTTGAAATTATTAATATAGATTTTAGAAATAAAATATAAATATATTATAAAACTTTGTCAACCAATATCCTGAAAACTGAATAAAAAATTGAGCAATTCTTGAGAAGCTGATTCTGGATATTGTTGGGCAAAATATTCTTTCTGGGTTACCACTTAAAAATTATATATTTTTAATCTCTGACTATTTATTAAGTATTATTATTAGAAATATAATCCGCCCCTGTCATCATCTCGAACTCTACCAAGGTTGGGACGTTTACCTTGCTACGTTTTTGAAATGCCAACTAAAATAACTGAATTTAGTTTCAAGTTCAATCATGTAAGAAAAATAAAAATCTTTTTTACATTGAATAATTTTTAATTTTAAAACTGAATTAACAACACTAATCATATTTCAATTAAATGTGATAATTTGTCTCAATCTTATGCTTGATTTATTATCAATTAATAAAAGTAGTAATAAATTTAATTGTTTGCACGTGACTTCAGATATTTTTCATGTTTAGAGAAATACTAAATATTTCTTCATTTCATAGAATTTTGTATTGGTATTTTTACTCATAATTCCGTAAAAATTATTACTATATATTATATACCATGCAATTTAGAAAAAAATTAAATGTAAACACCAATAAATTAGTTAAATTAATATAATTAATAAGCAATATATTATATGTTTGTATAAAATTGCAAAATTTAATTTCTTAAACAAGTTTTTAATTTAATAAAATAATTTTTGTATATACTTTGTATATATATAAGGTAAAATTATCGAGCGTATGCTGCAAATAGAAATGGTGAATCAGACGATGAAATGTTTACTTATTCTTAACGTATCGTTTCACAAATTGAAAGACTCAATTTATTCATAAATTTATTTATAATGTATATATAATAAAATATACAAATTAATATAACTTATTAATACATACTTTTATACTATGCACAAGTATTATTTATATATGTAAAATTGTAATAGTTTTAATTCATAGACATAAGAAATACAATTTAAATTATTTGTTTAAATAAATTATGTTTTAAAAATTGAATGAAATAAGATAATACTTAGAGAACAATCTTTCTAAGTTTTAGAAGTCTGTAAATAATATAATATCATTTTTATTTTAGGTATTTTAATAATGCTTAAGAAATTATTACAATCAGTAAATGTTATAACTACATATTGAAACATATATTCTAAAAATTGAAACATGTTAATACCGAATGACTGTACTTGAAATATTTCGACACAAATATATTTAAAGGAAGATTAAAATTAAATTTTACTTATTTTTTTTATTTTTGAAACACTTACGGCCTGGTCAGGAATTTAAAAATAATGTTGGAATTATTAGTTTTGTATTTTTTTTATAAGATTTTTTTAAAAATTTAGTTTTTTATGTTATTTGCTAAAAATCCGAAAACGAAATATCAAGGCAAAGTTCAATTTTCTTAATTATAAATAATAACTGTCCTCTTATACAAATCCCGAACCCAACGAGACGGCCTCC
>JABFPK010001982.1:0-10773 GCA_022817445.1 Habroteleia sp. ZL-2020
GATGTCCCCTATCCTCACCCCAAAAGATGGAATCGTCGGGTGACTTTGGTATCACTAGATAGCTTCATTAAAAATACTGAAGAGAATTTTTTTTGTTTTTCAACCGAAAGTGTCTTTCTTGAGTTGTTTTGATTATTCGGATGGGATACCTAGTACATTCCAGTTACGCTTTGTTTTGGAAGAATGATAGTTTATATATTGTAGCATTGAAACTCGAAAGTGTGCCAGAGTTAACGAAAAGAAAGTATGCAACATGAATACACGTTACATTATTCCGCGAAGGAAAAAAAATTGAATTAACTTGTGTTTTTGGACTTGCTGAAAATTAATAGCAACAACTATCAAAACATCACGCAATTATGTCAAATCGAATCAGAAAATGGTCTGGCACATTAAACAAGAACCAGAATAAATAACAGAGTTTAAATAAAGGATTAAGAAAAATAAGTAAATGTAACAGTAACTCTATCTGGTAACAAAGAATAATAAAAACAAACTCTCTCGGATGTAAGTCAGCTAAGATACTTAATAATGATCGTACTAAAAGAAAGAGAATCTAGAAAGAGGCTGTGAGAATAGATGAAAAGGATGGAAAGATGATCCAGGGATTTTATGAACTGAATATCAATGGTAAACGGTTTCGCTTAAAGGAATGACATAGATATATGGTGAATATAGAATATACAATAACGAAAAACATCGGATCAGAGAATCATCCATTTCCAAAACCCAAAAGTAACAGATCAGCAGATAATCATTAATAATCTTATCAATATTTGCTTAATTCACTTAAATAAAGGTTGAATTGCAAATAACAATAATAAGTGAATTAGAGTAATAAGTAATATTAATAATGTAAAACCAACTTCTTACCTTTTAGAGGTTATGTAATAAGAGTACGTATATATAGTTTTACATTTGTTTTAAAACAATAGTACACAAATATGTGAATTTTTATGCAAAAGAACCACAATAATAAAAATAAATATTTTTAGAGAATTAGAAATATAGAAACTATTCTTGTTTTAATCAAAAGTTTTTAAGAATATATAACGACCAAGTTGTTATGATTTTAAAACTTTTAAAAATTACTATAATTTTGATTAACTTTATAGAAGTAAGTGTAATCCGGATTAAGATTTGACCATTACATTACGGTTTTAATAATAATAAAATATTCTCGTTGAAGAAAATCTTTCCTTTGCATTCACTATACAAAAATGAAAAGTAACAGAAAAAGGAATTTGTGTTGAGTAATTATAACTTCGTATAATTGAAAATGATTTGCAAAATCTTTATGTACATCGATTTGTTTGCAATTCAAAACATTAAGTAATTTTTTTTCTTCAAAGGCATACGAAAACATCCCGTCGAAAGACAATAAAAGTAAGATAATAAAAGTTAATTGGAATAGATGCCATATATAATATAACTTTAAAGAAATAAGAAAATAATATACCAAATTTTATAGACGATTTTTATGAAATTATGAATTCATAGATAATATAAATAGGAAAAAATTAAGATCAAGATATTAGAAAGATAATATATAACAAGCTGACACTGAAACAAAAAAATTCCATACAGATCTTGTAACAAAAGAGATAATAATAATGGAGTTATAATATGAAATTACTTGCGGTAATGTTTTAACAAATTTACGTGATAATCAGAAATTATCTTGTTTTACCAGAGAACTGAATTCAACACAACTTCACCGGCAACAATTTTTCAACGTATACTATTGTTACGATATTCTTTTAACTTGATTTTTTAAAATTGTTATCTCTGTGGATATTAATTTATTCTTGATAACTCAAGTAAAATTACGCAAATTTCTTTTAAAAAATTAAATAAAGTTATCAAATAAATATATAAGTATTATTCAAAATTCAATAACTATATAATAATAAATATCGATTGCTTATTTTGTATAGAGATTGTTTGATTATAATGGCGTTCGCTATTTTTAAAAGCTCATTCAGCTTAATAGTGCATTATATTTATATTTGTATAGTTAAACTTATTTATGTGAATCGAGAATAGCACCTTTATGTGATAAAACTTACTATATATATTCGTAAGAAAAAAAAATTAAAAGTCCCGGAACGGTTGAATATCTTGAGAAATACGCATCGAATTAAGAAAAGAAAAAATACGTGTTCAATATTTTTCAAAAACCTGTCTAACGACATCAAAGTTGACCCTACATCTTCACCCCCTGGGGATGGAAATTTGACCGTCTGCAAACTTCTGATTTGTATTCGATTCATTTAAGATTTCAAGGTTGCCCTCGCCCCACACCCAGGGGGTGGGGGTAGGGGGTCGTGTTAGATAGATTGTGTCATTCGATAGATTTCTGAAAAATCTTGACTCGTGTTTCTCAGTTTTTCGATCCGATGTAAATTATGTGAAATATTCGACCGTCCCTCTTCTTTTGGCACACTCTGTATATGTACAAGCGGACAGAGAGAGAGAGAGAGAGAGAGAGAGAGAGAGAGAGAGAAAAATTTGTTTAAAAATTGCAAAATATTAATTGATTTTAAAAGATATTAATTTATAGGTCAAATTTTAATAAAATGTTTGTCTAATAGTTTGTTTAGTACTTGTTATACCAATTTAATAATAAAATTTGTTTAAATAAAATAACAGTTATGATTTCTCTTGAAAAATAGAATATTTCTCTTGAAAATAGAGAATATTTTGTGCAAGTTTGTACAGAAATTCCATACGATTGTTAATTGTTTCGTCAATAAGTTGTATATTAACAAAGCCATGATACAACTCGGAAGAAGGAATAATAAGACAAACATGTATTATAAACAGATTTTGATGCAGTTGAAAATTTTGCATTTAACTATAAATATTCATTTTTATTAAATTTTAGCATTTGATTGAACTGCATTATAGTTTATCATTTGTCTGTATGCCAAAAATAATATCCGTTATTAGTTTTTATTTAAATATATACTACCCTAGTAGAAATTGTACAAATTGATCGGGTTGTGACTATGGTTGTAACGCATGACGTCGATATAGCCTCGATAAGGTTGCGTTTCTGCTCAAGGCCACATCAACCCCATGCGTTACACCCATTCTTATTCCTACAGTTCGAGAATGTACAATTTTCACAGCGTAAACTTATCAACAAGTTATCTTGCAATATGTCATTGATTTAGTTCTTTTCCCAAAAGGGCAACTGTTTCAGTTTGCTGAAATCCACTTGACATGCAGACAAGCATCCAACCTGCAAGTGTTATGTGAACAATATCTAAATCTTTTGTATGCATTTCACAAAAACACTTTAAACTATAAAAAGATTATCTATTGTCATTAAAAATGATTTATGTAAAATAAATTGAAATAAAATTTTTTCGGAATAACATATATTAATAATACTTCTAGAAAAAAATAATCTCAACAAATAATATTAGTTAAACATTATTCATTATTATTATTTAACCAGTTTCTTCCCAAAAAGGCCTCATTCTAATAAAAGTTATTCCAAGTTACGTATATTTTTAATAAATCTGTATTGCTTTATATTTTATTCAATTATTATTGTTTTAATAATATATTCTTTTTCTATCTCTGATAAAACTTGAAAATAATGGGTCAGATTTTTTTAACTGAAGATAAATCTTATTTAATTTAATTTAATCCATAAACCTATAATTATTTTAATATATAATTATTGATTAAAATCAATAAAATTTTTTATCAAATAATATAATTATTTGAGGTCAGACGTTTTATTATAGTTTTGCTTGTTTAACATATAAAACTAATAGCTGTGTATAACAACCAGCACGTGACGATAGTAAATTATAATATTGTAAGAACCATACATTTTTATGTGTATTTAATTTAATAATTAATTAAATGGATATTGTACATATTAATAACAAACGTCAATATATAAATTTGTCAAATAGAAATCGAATGCAGTAGATCCATTTAAGGAAATGATATTTCTGAAATACAATCTATATTGGACATTCCGTAAAATTCAAATAAAAAAGTCAAAAAAAATATTCAAAATAATATCTAATAAGATTATCAACTCAGAATCCCACAGCGGTCCGAGTTTTGAACGAAATAAATAAATGAATATGTATATATATAAGTTGTATAATCTAGCTACTTGACGCAAAATTTCCCCCAATAAAGTAAAAATGAAATTCATTCATTTGGAACAATTTGTATTTAGGCAATACCAAATAATATTCAGTTTTACCGTTTTCTACTAGAAAACATGCATTTTTATATTAATATTTTTCTTTATAATTATGTTAATAAATGGACTAAATTGCCTTATAAAACCAGTTTGTCCCAATTTGTGGGACTTCATGGCAGAAATAAGAGTATATTTTAGTATGTTTTTTTATATAACAAATCTCAAGCATTCTACATTTGACATGCTTTATAAGAAATTTGAGGCTACTAAAATTAGCAACAATTGGTATTTTGTCGTAATGGAAAGAAGGCGAGGGAGAAATTATTTATCTTAATTAGGTGGCGCAGTCATCTTCTTACAAAAAAATGACTTTCTTTTTTGTTATAATACGTGTGGAACGCATACCTACAATTAACATTATAAAATATAACCATCGAATAAATTATACGTAAATTTCATATCTATAGAAATTTGTCTAAATAAATGTAATTGTACATATATTGTATATCTTTATAAAAAATAACACGAAACGAATGCATTACTAATGACACGTTGTTAGGTGCTAATAACAAACTTCTGAGAATGAACTTGTCACAACTACTTACACGTGCGCATACATATATAAACCATTGGCATATACAGACTACAATTAAAAATGCATGATTGCTCATTAGAACTGAACAATCCTCTTATCCTCTTCAGACAAGAAAAATTTCGTTTCAAGAATAGAATTACAAAATATAAGGTACAAAGATAATTCCTTGTAATTTTTAAGATTGAGTTTACAAGATTAGATAGATATAAAAAGATCGGGCGGTCGGTCGATAGACTTTTGAAGCAAACTCTCTCAAGTCTCCCACGACACTAAGAATAATACAACGGATGAAGTGGAATGTAGTGGAAGAAGAAGACATGCAAGGGTTGTAGCATCATGATATAAAACAAGAAAGAAGGTTTCTTTTTTAACCTCTTTCATCGACACAGTCTCTTCGTATTATATTTTACTTTGGTAATTTACTTAATCAAATCTAATAATCTCTAAAAACTAACTACATGAGTAACACTTGTTAGAAAACGAATGTTTCATATAATTTCTCATTAAGATGTTACATCCAACATTCATACAATAAGAGTTGATGTACTTGCATCTTTATATAACACCAATTATAAAGTCCACTGTATATCAAATGTAACAGAATAATTTAAATGAGTTTTTAAATTTATTCAAATTGTTACAAGGATATACAACAGCAACGAAATGTATTTTCTCGAATAATACAGCATATTCGTTGAGAATAAAGGTATGCTAAATTTTAATTTATTGCTTAGAAAATTGTGACCATTTGATAATATCCAGCCCCATGTCATGTTTTTTCCAGTCTTGTACCAGTCCTATGTCATGTTATTTGGATTTTTTCCTATTTTTTAGAATGGCAACAGGCTGGCATTGGTTTGGCAGATCTATGACCGCGATCTATTAAACTTGCCAAATTATTTCACATATATTCATTTTAAATGTGTGTATAAACAATTATATAACTTGTTTTAATCATTTAGATACGACTATTAATTTTTCATAATTTTTATCGTCTTTTACAATTTTTATTTTCGGTAATTTTTTTTACTTGGCCAGAGACGTAACCGAATCTCTTAATTCGAATTGTTTTAGATATTGTCATATATAGTAACATTTTTCTAAAGTATATACTAAAATAAATATACTTGTTTGTAATAATATATTTTAATGTATAATATAAATATTTTTATTCGGTGATAAAACTTCGAGATTTTCGAGTGTTATACACCAAATAACGTTAACTATTATCGAAAAATATTTATGAAAAATATGTATATATATTGTTTGAATAATTTATAGCGCAATTACAAATAAAGTGTGATGCGCACAATACATTGAAAATCAATCTATATTCTATACACAATTATAGAGCATTGTATTTCAGTACCAAAGGTTAATTATTTACCTTCGTGAATGTGCTGATGCGAAAATGTAACCTCAGTTTATAGTGTTTCACACAATATTTTACAGAATTTTCTTATTATTTATATGTAATATGTATAAATATATTATTTTTATTTGGATAAATTAAATTCGATTATTAAACTACTACTTCGCATGATCATCCGGGTGTTAATTACATAATATTGCTTGAAATGTATATTCACGCATTTCGCAATGGCGTGACTCACAAATTTTAATGGCTTATTCGAGCACGAAAACGATACAATCAGTAGATCAATAGATACATTTTAGGTAGTTCTGCGCCTGAAAAGAGCTTTCAGCTGTTTTCTAGGCACGAAACTTTGACTGAAGATTAATTACAAAATTTACAATAAGCGATCTCCATTAATTTAGCATTGTCACAAACTAATTCTCTAATTGCTAAATTCATAATGGTATCTCTCATTTATTAATTTAAGAATTCCGTTTAATTATTCAATTTATGTTCCAACTTGTGAATTTTAAATGATTAATAAGTATATATGCAATGGAATACTTATTTATCATTCAACATTAAAATTCAGGTTTGTTTTATAACGTTGAATAATTTGACCATTTGAAATTGACATTGATTGAAGATTACAAATGAGTTTCCTTACATATATTTTAGAAAAGAAATGTGAAATGTACTCCAGTTCTATTGCGAATGTTACTAAACTCTAACGGTAAGTGACATGTGTCTAATTTTTTTAACATCTTGTTTTTTTGGCATTAAAAAATTTCAATCATTAATTTCGAAAAACTTCAAATTTGTTCTTATAATTGTATTAAAATCATTTCACTTTAAGATTATTTCGCAATATTGTCCATTTTGCAACTAAATTACCATATCATTGTGACTATCTTTTATTTGCAATATAGTAAGCGTTTTTATATGACGCAATAAAAATTACTATACAAATTAGGATCTCTTATTAAAGCATATAAAAAGTTTTATTACGTCATATATAAAAGATATATAACTTTGATCATATACGACAATTTTGTTTCATTCAAAAACGATAACTTCTAGCAATTGTGAATTATTTTAATGTTTATTGTAACATGGTGATTCTACATTTTAACTTATTCTAGTTATTATTCTCAAACAGAATTTTCTCAATATTTTGTTTCATTTACCCTTTTCGCAAATATATTTTAATTCTAAAAATACTAAAATATTAAAGTGTATATTTAGTTGTAGTTAATTTTATTAATTCTACATAAGAGAAAAATATTCTCTTTTGCTATTTGTCATTTTGAAAGCATTAATTAAATGTATTAAACCTGAATAATTTATAATAATGTAATAATTGTTTCTGTATTTATCATAATTTTGACAGATGAAGTAACAATTATTCGATAACCGGATTTCCTAGTGTGGCATATATTTGATACTTATTTTATCACATAATTTACATTCAGATAAATTTCTAACATCAATAATTTTAAATCCTTTTATACATTATTTGAGCGGATATTCCTCTTGTAATAATCTTATTTTATATCAAATTACGAGACTTCTTTTACAATATACGCACGTAGAAAAATAGTATTTATAATTTTACAAATTTTTGGACTGTTAAGAACAAACTAAAAATTATGCAATATGGTAAAAAATATGTATCGCTTTGTAATGCTTAATTTTGAAGAAAATGTAACAATTTTTATCATACTGTTTAATAAAAATTTTTTTTTGTCCTCTCATAAGTCCAAAAAATATAGAAATTATATTATAATTTTTAATATTCATTTTCTGCATGTAGAAAAATTTTAAGTAATAAATTTATTTAACGGAATGAAGTTAAATTAAAATTCTAAACATCTTGATATATACTGAGAAAAATGTTTGTAGTTTTCGGCCTAGTAATGAAAAAATTGCTGCAATATCTATAGTTTTACTTTTGTAAAACTATTTTAATTGTAATTAATATTTTAGTTAAAACAGAAATTAATTTCTCTTTGTATATGTTTTTATTCAATATTTCATAAAATATTTTCATACTATATAAATTATATTTATTGCTATTCAAAAACACAAAAGCACATAATTATTATTATGATTGCATTCCATACGTTGTATAACATATATATATATAATAACAATAATAATAATAACATTATTATTTTAATTTTATTATTTAATAAAATACATATAATAAGAACATTTTGTAATAGGAAAGAATATTTTCATATGCATTGTGCTTGTAAGACTTAAAATGTTTACCAGATAATATTTTTATATTTTGTTACGAATTCAATTCATGATATTAAGAATAAAAATATATAATATGAAGCATTATTCTGGAAAATCATTTAGTTTTCTATTTTAAAATTAATTAATAAAATATGATAAATCGGAAAAACGTACTTTTATTTAAATATTTATCAATTATATCTATTTTTTCATACATATATTTGTAGATATAAGAAGTTAGTTAATAATAATTAAATATATTATTAATTTACGTATATTATTTACTTTTTTTCTCTTATTTATTTATCTGAATTAAAAATTTAATAAATTTAATTAAAAAAATAAATAAATAACTTAGCTTTTAAAGAAGATAAATGCAAAAACAACATACTGTAATGAATTTCACATATCAACTTAATGAGATAAAAGCTAATTAAAATTTTTTGATTTATATTTAGTTACTTTGTATAGCTTTTATCTGAAAGGTAATATATATTTGAATTTTGAAATACTTTTAACATTATTAAAATCATCAAGTTTGACACAATTAAACATGAAATACACGAATAAAATTGAATTATAATACCAACAATAGCTTGTGCAAGTTAATTGAACTTTTTACATTACTTAATTTTTGATTCTTTAGTGATGTTTCTCCCTGTTATTGTTTGAATTACAATGAAACTTTACAAAATCTAACTATTGTAAATTAAATTAGACTGATTAATTAATTAACTTCAAGAATTTTAGTTTATTTATAAATTCATTTTACTAAAGAAAAGAAAAATAAACTTAATATCATAAAGATCCAAAAATTATTTTAAATATAAATTTTAAAAGTTTCATGGTTTTTACGCTGACTTATTAAAAAAATGATTAAAAGGTTTTAATGATCGTGTTTACTCATACTTGAGTGTCTTCTAATACAAATCATCATATCATAATGCGTGTTTTCTAATAGAAAACGGTGAAATTAATACCGTATAATTGAATATTATTTAGTATTGCTTAAATACAAATTGTATCAAATGAATCAATAAACTTTTCCTTTAATTCTTCTTTATTTTTTACTTTACCCAGTGTGTCGGTCTTTTCTTTCCGATTTTCGTAACAGATGTCATTAGCCATAAGTATGTAATGCTATGATTTAATACATATTACATATTATTAATTATATTCAAAATTTCCTTTTTTTTTGGTAATTTGTATTTCTATGAGAACAATTAAATTTTACAGTTAAAAATCCTGTAGAAACGGCATTATAAAGCCCATTTACCCAAATTTGTCAAAGAAAAAAAAAAGATTTATTAATGCACATATAATAAGACTTTGCTTGGAACATCTCATGAAGTTAACGTTAAATAGTTCGAAATTAGGTACCTTAATTAATATTACGACTGCTTACGTGTTAAATATAAATCGTTATACCGTCATAACGGCTTATAAAGTAAGATAATAAAGTTCGCCTCTTGACACAAAGTTAAAATATTTTACTTTAATTTTTTTGTAAGTGTTGTCTTACTGCAATAAAAAACGCAGTTATTCGCTTTCTTTTAGCTAATTACAAAATTAACACCATTTGAACATTATTTCTGTACCGAAATACCATCCAATTCTACATAAGCATATGTTTTTAATACTAAATAAATAAACAATAAGTAATAATGTATTACATTTGTCATAACAACATTTGATATTTATTCACAATGAAGAATATTTTTTTAAAAAATGAAATGCACTTTTGAATGTTTAATAAATAATTTTAAAACTCTTGTACCTCTACAGTTAATAATATGTTTTTATGTGTTATTGTTATATGCTCTAGAAGGCTCTATGCTTTTTCGATTTTCGATTTTTATTTTACATTTCAACTACCGTTTACCTGCATTATATGAAACTGTTTCAATAATATTTCGAATTTATATACCCAAACCGCAAAACTTTATATCATGATAGTTATCATGAACTTGTTGCTGTTAATCTCGATTTTGAATATGACTTTTGCGAGCAGGTGGTTGATCGAATTTTATTCACTGTGCGTATATGCAACTAAAACATTTCACAAAGGGGAAATTTTCACGTTATAACAGTTACATTAGGATGCATATTGCATATGTGTATTTATATATATAATAGATTATATTATGTTATGCATATTATGCTTTACATACAATACCTGTAAACAGCCCATATATAGGTAAAGGCATATATGCGTATATGCGATTATTGAATACTATATGGGTTTTCAAAATGAAAGAATTATATTTTCCTAAGCAACGTAAGTAGCATTCAAATAGAAGTATTGCCTGATTTTATTATTTATATATTATTTTTTGTATAAATGAAATAGATTTTTATATCCAGATAAACATATATAGCCATAAAGTCGAAGTATATAAT
>JABFPK010001984.1:0-10772 GCA_022817445.1 Habroteleia sp. ZL-2020
CTCTGTAAAGGTTTCGAGATTTCATAAACTAGTATATGAATTTGATTTCATAAACTGGGTATATTAAAATTTCACACAAAAGTATATGAAAAGTGATTGAAAATTCATATCTTTTCTAACAGTGTACTTTGACCAAATTAAAAGCATTTTTAACCAATTTTCGAGGCAAAAAAGCGTGCGTGAATAAAATAATGAAATTCGGAGCGTGCGAAAACTGTGAATTGTTTGTAAGACTCATTTATTTGTAGATCATTATCTTATCGATATGTTTAACTATATTTTACAAGTCTGTTTTCATCAGTTATTGACGTCAATCTGCTATTATCTCTCACAAGAGCAGTATTTTTTACCAATTATACAAATTGAAGTATTTTTAGGACAACCTATATAAAGAAAAATTATAATTAAATCTGTACTTTTTATTTTCAAGATTTTTTGAACTATTGAGTAGAAACTAAAAATCTTATTAGTAAAATATGGTAAAAATTAGAATATAATAAAATTTTTAATTAACATAAACATAAATAAAAAATGAAATGTTTAGTTTGAGTGTTATCAATAGTCTAAAAAATCTATAAAATATAGTGCAATTTCAAATATTATTTTCTCCATGTAATAAAAATTGCTCGTTATAAACTTTTTGATGACTTTGATTGCATATATATAATAGTTAAGCAAATGTCACTCGACTATTATACGAAACAATGCTATTTGAGAACTTATTCACAACTTCACGTTGATGGCCGACGAAAAGAAGAGGGAGGACAGTGCACTTTAAACACTTTCGTGAATTTTAACGTATCGATAGACCTTGTGTTTTTTCAACTTATTAGTCATACTGAAAAAATATAACGAACTGATAACGAAAAATGTTTTCTTCTCCAATTATACATTATCACATTTTTTTCGATTTTACATGAAAACAAATAAAATTCCAGAATTCACCTATTCATTCAACGACCTTGAAATTTAAAATATAAATCATTTTTTGAACTTTTTAATTTAATTTATAAAATTAGAAACCAAAACAGACTCGTGCGTCTGCGCCTATTTATACAAAATAAATATTTTTTTTAAAAACAATTTTCTTTTGTTCATAAACAGAAGACTAAACATTCTCGATCGAAGCGCCATCTAACTGCTGATAATAAAAATGAAAAAGGGGTTATTTATTGTCGTCTATTTACTCAGTAATTTTTGTTCGAAAAATTGTTCGTCGTTTGCTGTTTGAATTTAGACGAAATATGACAGCGGTAATAATCGCACAATCGTAATTCCGGACACGAGCGAGACTCGCGCACAAAAGCGCGCGAAAATTCGTCTGATTGAGATTACTTCTGCGGGTTGAAAGAAATGAAAGATCTATTGACGCCTTTCTTAAACTCGCGTGCTTGCGTCAAAGTTTCGCAAATAGATAAAGTAATCTGAGATGCGTTTGTATGTGGCACGTATACGCGCGCGATCGCAGAGTCTGTGCGCGTCGATATTATTCAATAATATCGGATGCACTCGGAGAGATAGAAAAACATGTTAAGATAGAGTTGAGCTTTATACTCATAGCGAGTTAAATTTAATTCGTGTCAGAATATCGTCGAGAATTTAATTTTCTTTAAGTTTTTTTTTTTGAAAAAAGTAAAAAATATTCAATTACAAGAAACCTGGCAAAAATTTTATTTTAAATAAAATATTTCTGATCTCTTACGATGATTTATATTTATTTTAAAAAACAAACTTTTTATTTTTATATAATATTTTTTTTCTTAAAAATAAAATTAAAATTAAATTAAATTAAAATTAAATTAAATTAATTAAATTAATTAAATTAATTAAATTAATTAAATTAATTAAAATTAAATTAAATTAAAAATTAAAATTTTTTATTAAATAAAATTAAGAATGCTCTGTATGATATAAATATTTTTGATGTAGCACAAATATAAAATAGAAGGGTAACGCGCATCCTGAACTAAACATAACCTAACTTTTGCATTTAAAGCATCAACATTATTATTGCAAATTGTTCATTTGAACTCATTTCTTCATCAAATAAAAAGTAGTTTTGAATATTATTTGAATAACAAATTTAAATAATGAGTAATAAAATATTTTTAAAGCAATGCTTAATAAAGTGAAATTGATTTAATGACGTCAACGCGTTATTTACTGCAATCGCAAACATCTGGTAATGTTGGTTAAAAATGTAAGACAAAATCAAAATGTTTACATGCTAAATTCAATAAAACTCTTCTTTATTTAAATTAGTTTTACTGCAGATTTAACATAAATAGTTTTATGTGACAGTTACCGCTTTAATGAAAGGATTAAGGAAACGTTTCACGTAAGTGGGAAGACGTGCAACTTGCGTGGTGTGAATAAATTATTTATTTCTTTTTCTTCCCTCGGACTAAACAAATTTATAAATTCCAGGATCTAAGAAAAATTATCGCACCCCGATTTAAAATCAATTTCACAACAGATGGCCAATAAATAGATAAATTCATCTACAGATGAATATGTTTATAAACATATAAAAAAAATCATAACCAAATCATGAAGTTTCAATTTTATTTAAACGAATGAAATTTGCAATTTATTTATTTATTCATTTATTTACGAACATATTTTAATAATATTAATATTGCGTATTATTGATATTAAATGAGGTAAAGCCTTAAAGTAAGCATCATCAATTATATATAGACAAATATACTCTAATAGATCAACAAATATAACTTACTTGGAACATAATACGAACAAAATTGACTCCTATCAAATCATGTTAAAAAATAGAAACAAAAACTTGTTTATAAAGTAATTTTTAATAAAATTTAAATTAAAATAAGTTAATAATTTGAATGATCTACATCTACGAATGCAAAAATTGAATGAATAAAATCTGGACATATATTAGGGTTAAAAATTGATTCTCAATTTTTAAATATTTAACCCTAAATGTGCTTTATTAAATAATTATTTTAACATTGTGCACGAGCTCCTACGTAATCCGCATGCATATCGTTATATTTGCAATTTTTACAGAGAACGAAAAATAAGAGGAAGCGCGAAATAAATGACGCGATAAACCCCCCGAGAAGCGCGGATCTTATCGGAAACTAAACGCGCATCGCGAGAGTGCCACACTGATTCTTCCTTCGACTCTTTCGAAGCCATAGCTACATGCCGTCTTTCACGTTCGTATGTCATTTTTTGCTCTCTCTTATCACAGATAAAAATAATGAGATCTTTGTGAAAATCATTTGCGTCAAAAGTTGTATATTTGGTACATATTTGTGACGTAAAAAGTCATTAGAGTTTGATGTAAATTCAACCGAGCAATTGCTAAACGATTTATTTTAAAAAATGTTTCTCAAGTTTGCTCCCATATTTAATTTTATTTTTTTAAGTATCGTAGTAATAAGAAAGGAATATAATTAAGCAAAGATTTAAAACAAAGTTGTTTAAAAAATTTAAGAAACAATATTTTTTAACTTAATGCGAAAACAAAATAAGTAATTGAAATTATTTACTTACCTTAATGTTTAAAAGTTAATCTTAAATATTAATAAATATTATTTTTAAAAATAAAAGTTTACGTTTGAATTTTTATAAAAAGATAAATTCTTAGCAATATCAGTTTTAATTTTTGATTTATTTTTATTGAAAACAGTTAATTAAAAATGATTCATCTTGTTTAAATTCGAAAGAAGAGTTAAAATTAACAGGAAATTGTTCATTTTCATATATTTAATTAAACTGCACGAACAAAATGAATCAAAATTTTAAACTTAAACTGTGAATCAACAATATCAATTTTCATTTTTCACACAAAAAACTGATTTATTATCCAATTCAATTTTTAATCAACAATTTGCACAAAAGTAGTACAATCGTTTTGTGTTTACTCAGACGTAAAGCCTAAGTGTTTGTAACATCAATTGCACGTATCTGTAGTTCTTAATTTAATTTCGTGGCGGCGATAATTATCGGCGATATACAACTTTAATGTTAAGAAAGATATTCATTAGTGCGCGAGCGGAGCAAATAAAATCAATTGATTTATCACAGGGATCGATGTTTATTTCGATTTAATGCGATTAGTGGCTCCAAGAAACAACATCATAAATCTAACAATTATGATTCCAACTTTTTTATTCGACGAACAAATTTCGTGAAGATAAAAAAAACGACGAAAAGAAATTAACGAAATCCATACTAAGCAGTGGGGCCTTTGCCGTTATTCATCAGCTGGAACGTTGAATATATCGAAACCATAAGAGAACAACTTGATTATCCCCTAGTAGAAATTTTAATGTGGAAGTAACATGAAACTCATCAGAAAACCACGGCAGCAGGCGAGGCCCTGAGCGGTGAACCTAATGAGGCACTGCTGCAACGTGTAACGCTTGGATTTGATGTGGCCCTGATCAGGAAATCAAAAGCATTCTGATCAAAACCTGACTAGATTCTACGTGGATAATCTGATATATGGCCACAATAGGATTTTCGACTCTGGTTTTTATAAGAATTCCTTCATGAAACCTTATAAACTTTATTTTGTGGTTTTAACGAGGAAACCAAAATAGGTTATGTTGAACAAACTTTTTAACATTTAAATGAAATTATTGCTAACAGCATACTCCCAATTCACAATTAATATAATATATATATACATATAATATGAAGTAAATAAATACTTTCCTGTAACAGTTATGTTTTGGTTTCTTTTTTTTTATTTTTCTATCTGTCTAATAAATTGTTTTCATTATTTTTCTAATTGTCTAATCAATTTTATAATTATTTAATAAAAAAAATCTTCTTCAATGTTTTATATAAAAGCATTGTCTATTTGTAAAATAGGCAACTAACCTCAAAATTAATAATAAGGTATTTTGTGTAATATAATATACTTATTGCTAGCAACATTCTTTTTTCTTATTCATTTTGGCTGGTTTAGTTTTTCACCCTAAAGATATTATACAAATTTTGTAAATGGAAACAAATCTTAACAAAAACTATGTAATATACGATTATTCTCACACTGTCACACTATAACCAAAGGACTAATATAGGTTATGTATAATATCAATTAGTTCTTTTTTAACTATATACTATATTGAATAGGTTTTCCTATCAGACCCACATCTAATCCAAGCGTTACTGATAGCATAAGCGCCTGATCTGGATACCCGGTAATGGCATCACATGGTATTGATGTGGTAAACTGATTTCTGTTTACCATGACTCAAACACATATGGGCTTTATCGTCTGACATGAACGTTCCAATCAAATTTGTACTAGGGTTGATAGAATCTATCAGTTAGCGATAATCAAATTTGAAAAACACAAAAGTCTTATTGTCGTGGGGAATTATCGAGAAAAAAATTTCAGTGGGACTTTTCTAGCGCGAAAAAAATATTTTTTTGACGCGCAACATTTTTGTAAAATGGCGCTCGAGATCTACCCTGGCTAAAAGGATCGATCGAATGACGTACTGACCTTGCTTACGCCTCAGCGACTCGCATAATTATGATTTTGATGTTTACGTAACATAAAAAGCTGCGAAAATGGATTCGTTATTTAAGTAGCGTTTATCGAATCACGGCTTCTCGGCTGTCAAATGTTTTGGTCAAAACAATTTTCGAAAAAATTGATTAAATTGCAAAATATGATAATTATTTGATTCAGCGAATTGATAAAAAATAGTGCAAAATGCAGAATTAATTAATTCAATAATTTAAAATAGAATTCGCTTCGAAATTAATCACTTTTCTTTTGTCTTTGTTTGTATTTTAATTTGGAAAAAGTTTTATAATGAACTAATTTAATTCGTTTTGAATTTAATTAGGAAAAGTGGAAGATTATATTTCATATTTTATGGTTTATTTATGCTTTGATTTCTGTTTATTTTTGTTTTTAATACGAATATCCAAATTTTATTTTTAATTTTTGAAATTGTAATATATGTTCAGGAAAGCAAAAAAATCATTTTTCACAGTGCCGTATTTTTCTAGATTATTCAAGTTTTTTCTAACATGAAACAGTGTGCATATAATTCTTAGAAAAGCAAGACTGCTAACACCTGCTGACTGTTTGCTATAAACGAATGCTTATTTTTATTTCACTTAGTTTCGAACAAAGCATTACAAAAATAAGCGCGTCGGCGTATGCCTCACGCTTTCTGATGTAATTTTTATGAAATTGTAATACATATTTATTGACGTTAAATATCACGTCTTTGGTAAAAAACTAACTCAAGTCTACAATTAGAAAAATCATACAAATTTCTAATTTTTTAACCGGCACTTTTATATTCTTTATTTTCCGAGCGCAAAAAAAATTGTTTATTCATTCTTAAACAATTAATCCAATGTTCCAATACAGTCCACTTTGAGATTAAATAGGTCTGTATAAATTTTTTCATCCGATTTATTTATATATTTAAAAATTACAACAACTTATTGGAAAATTGTAACACGATCAGAATCAATATAAAAATATAGAAATAAAAACAAACTACAAAAATACCGTACGAAGCCATAAATAAACTTTTAAAATTTTAAATGTTTTTACATAGCAGTAATTATAATAAAAGTTATTAATATTAATCAAATCGTCTTAATCAAACAAATAAAATGATACATGTTTTCTTCACGTAAAAAACTTGTTCTTGTTTTACTGCAAAAAAATTTTTCTAAATTTAGCATACATTATTTTGTATTTATTAATTTATATGTGTGGCGATAACCTTGAAACACAAAGAAACGATTCTAATGCAGAAATAAGGAGAATTTAATTAACTTAATTCCCTACCAGAGTTCGACTACTAGATCTAAATTTAAGCATCTTGGCACTTCTCTCTTATGCAAACTATTTCAAAAATCTTTACATCTAAATCTATACAATAATTTTCAAGAATTTAACTTTTTCTTGCATTTTTAATCCGGATTACTATTATTCAAAATATCTTAACTAAATTTAAATACCTCGTAAATAATATTAAACAAAGTTTCAATATTCGATTAAAAAATAATTTTAAATTTTTCTCAACTAAAATTATAATTACAATACAAATAAAATAACAAGAAATCGACTTTCTCGATCAGGTTATTTTATTTTCATTCTCTCTAATCGTAATAGAAATTTTTTCTAGATTTTTTTACAAAAAATAAACAATGACATAAAACCAATATTAACGTTTTAAGCAATACGAATTTAATTTGTTTGTTGAAATTTGATTTTCAGTTCAAAAATTTAATTTCGATTTAATCATGTTTCGTTTTTTTCTTGGCTGAATCGACTGCGAGAGAACGTCGCATAGGCATGACTTTTGCGCGAATTTTGGCATTCGTAAGTGTTCGATTACATCAGAACAAAGACATCCCTCGCGTTGCGAGGTTAACGCCCAGGAAAATAAGTTTCGTAAGCGATATTACGAGAACACTGTGCCGATTCGAGCCAAGCCGTGACGAAGTAAAGCGATACGAGTGAGTCAAGAATAATAAGCACGTAATTGTAATACATATGACTTGATACGAGTACACCGATTCTCCAGGACGACGGTTCTACTTAAATATCATGAAAGTTAAGACAAAAAGAACGGAGAGGGGGTAAAGGGCTAGGAAGAGGAGAGGAAGAAAAAAGTGTCCCGAATATCAAACTTCAGAGAAATGATCGGCCCACAAAATTGATGTTCCGCCGGATCTTGGCCAAAGGAATGCTGTAAAGATTGCGTTACCTTTGCGTCGCCCTGCTTGACAAGTTTTACAGGAAGAAAGGAAAAGGAAATTACTTTTTTCTTAATTTTTTGGTCCTTTAGTTTTTAATGATGTTATGCTTAACAAGAATTTTTCATTTGTATTTTTGCTTGTATTAAAAAATTATTTAATTTATAAATACGCAAACAATTGTTTAAGTTATGTAAAAGTGTACTACTTTACGGAATTGGAGTACGAGTTTTATTTATGCGATATTTGTTTAAATGAATGAAATGAGAATATTATTTTTGTTTAATTCTCAATGTCAAAACCATTTGTCTATTTAAAATTTAAATTTGATAAACCAAATGCACGACGATATAACATATCTTACCAAGATAAAGAAAGCTTTTTTTTGAGTAAAAATAGTCACTTAAATTTTACAATTTAAATTTGATAAATTTATTTATTCGCGCACAAAAACCGAATAAATAATGTCGAATAAATATGTTGTTCCAAAGAGAAAATTTAGTAATTAAGAGATAAATTAGAACAAAAATTATTTTTGTACTAAAAACAAAAATTGTTTTTAAAATAGCATATAGAATATTATATAGTGTAAAAAAAAAGTTCATGATAGTGTAATTCTCATTAATTCTTATCTAAAAGTAATAAATATATTAAATGTGACGATATGCGAATTTAATTTTAATTTCCAAGTTTTGAAAATAATTTTTAATTTTGGACAAGTAACTTAATTTTTATTAATTAAATTTTATTTTTAATACATGAAATATAAATGTATTATTTATTGTATTCTTGTCTCTGTTAATCTGAGAAAGAAAAGTAGTTTAATTTTTCAATTTGAAAACATTAATAAATTTAATTAACCTTTTATTAAACAAAATATTTTAGCAACTTATCGAAATTTTTTTAATTTATATAGTAAACTGACGACTTAAAATCGAAATGTTAATAAAATTATTTAAATTTCTTATGTATATTGTTTTACATTATTCTATTTCTTCGCAACTTCAAAAACAAGTACCAGCATCGAGATAACCTGTACGTCCAAGTTATTAAACGAATAATTTTACTTTTTAATGTAATTTTAAATTTTAAATCATAAAAACAAAATGTTATTATCAATGGAATATTTTATTACTTGACATTATAATGATAATGCCATTATTAAAATAAATCAAATTAACGAATACATTAACATAAAATAACTAACTCGCGATAAACGCATCTAAATACGAAAATATTTGTGTAAATATTTCGAAATTAATTAATTAATAATTGAATCATTTTCCAGTTTATATTTCCAAAAATCTTGTTATCTACAAGATCAAACGCGATGTAATGTCAAATAAGTCATTTCTGAACAAATAGTTTCAGGAAACGTTCGCAATTTTTCGCTAATTACTTTTAACGCTTCATGAATTTTAATGACAGGACCGAAATATTTTTGCCTTCATTTTGTATCATTTAAATCGCATTATGTGTTTTTGGCATCATAAATTAATTTGCCACATCTACATTTTGCTCCTATCAACGCGTTTTAATTTGAAGTAATTTTGTTTTGAGATAAAACAAAGCATTCATACATTTGGTTTTTCAAAAATGAATTAAATTGCATAGAAAAGTGCGCTGTGGGAATTTTATTTTTCTGCGACCGTAGCATGTGTTCGTGAGACTTGAGCGATTTAAACATTGTTTTGCGGAAGAAAAACGGAAAGAACGCATGATTTTACGCGGTCGCCCTCCAAGCGCTGACCACGCCCAACGTTGCTTAACTTCGGGTACCAGTGGCTTGGCGCGGTTCAACCGTTAACATAAATTTAGAATTAACTAGCGACTGTTTTTCTAGTACAAAGCGCAAGTCATGAAAAACTGGCGGGGGAAAAGGCCTGTCTCTCTGTCCGCTTCTCCGCCCCTCCATCCCGATACTCAGGTAACCAAGCTGTGAGTAATAGTATACGTATACCGAACGATGTTACTTGCACACAAAGATTTTCTGCAGTGCTTCTATAATCCTAGATAAGATAAACTCTGAATATTATAAGTATAATGTATGTGTCTATAGATACTATGTAATTGAATTACTTCGTGAATAATATAGTAAATACAGTCAGGTTACTTCTGTTCTTTGTTTCCAATTATTTTAATATAAGCTAGATATGGCAGTCATTCTGTAATATTTGTAAAAGAAATTCAGTTTAGAGAATAAGAACAAATCGTGAAGTACACAGTTTTTGATATTTTTTTATGTTTTCAAACAGGTTTGCAATTCCAAAAAATGTGTGTCTTCGATTTTTCTGTTGATGCGAGAGAGAGAGAGAGAGAGAGAGAGAGAGAGAGAGAGAGAGAGAATACAGTAAAATTATGAGTACGGACAACAAGACTGGTGCTGTGTGTGAGTACCGTCTTTTAATCCACAGCGCAGCTACATTGTTTTGAAAACATTAGCGCGCAGCCAAGTGAAGTACTCTCGTCGTGGTGGTTATATAGTAACGAGATTAACATTATCGTCATAACAATGATAAATTTTTAATAATATAATCGGCTATATTAAAACAATATTTTTGCAATATTAAAGAAATTAAGTTACCAGAATATTATTGTATATATAACTTGAAATATCGTTCGAATAGTGTTTTATCGTTTTTTAATTTAAATAGATAAATGGATAAAAATAGTTGGCAATTCATGTACTTGGAAAAGAGTTTTTGCACATTTCTTTCTAAATTTAGTTTTTACATGAAATGATTTTATCTTCCAATATATATTGAGCTTTTAATATTGACTTTATTATTCAAAATTATTTCTGGGTTGAAAATTTTATCATATATTTTTGAGTTTATAAATTATTGAGAGAATCTTTTCATATATTTTCTCCTACTTTTATTAATGCAAAATTTCTATAAACATAGGTTAAATCAATTTAGATTGAGATTGACATTATTTCACATTAACAAATTCAGAATAAATCATATTGACAATAAACATGTTGGACTCTTCAAAAACCAATTTTATTGTATGTGTAGTATTTGTTATCGCATGGGAAGCAGATG
>JABFPK010001986.1:0-10771 GCA_022817445.1 Habroteleia sp. ZL-2020
TGCATATATACTGTAAAAAATAACTTTATCATTCAAAAATGTTTCAGTATAAAATACGGGAGTTCATTAAATATATATAAAAGCAAAAAATATAGACACATGAAAGATTATATACCTTATATTTCTTTATTTATATGCCTTCTATTAATTTAAAACCAGTATATGTTCAACATTGAGTAGCTTTATTTACTCAATCATCGGTCTATTTAAAATTTCACTCTTAAAAATAACTTATGAGTGTTTTTCATGTTAGTATAAAATATAGAGAAGGACACTGAATAAATCAATACTAGAAATAAACACAATAATATAAGGCTATAGTAATCTCTTATTTTTATTTACTTATTGGGTTTATACATTTTTAGTATCCTTCTTTATTTTATAATGAACTAAGCCGTCACTCATTATTTAATTGATAATATACACGGTGGTGCAAAAGTCTGGAAATGGTCAAATATCTTGCGAAATACACATAGGAAAGAGAAATAAAAAATATGTATCTATTATTTTAAAAAAAGCTATCCAACGATACTAAACTCGAGTCACCACCCTACAATCTCGAATTTAAATGCATTTAGTGTCATTGGTCCTTTATTAGTTTCGTTCAAGTGTTATTTCTCTTGCAGGTCTCAAATAGTTAAATTTAAAATGTTTCGTTCTTATCCAATTCATGTTACATCTGGTGTGCCTCATGGTCTACACCTAGACCTTGTGCTCTTTAATATTTTTATTAATAATATCAGTCAAACCTTGATAAATACAGAGATTTTTCTTTTTACTGATGATATGAAAATTTTTAAGAACATGAATTCTGATTTGGATGTACATCAATTGCAACTTTGGTTGGATAATATCAACAACTGGTGCCATTTAAATGATCTTAATGTAAATTACAATAAATCTGTATGTATTATTTTTTCTAGGTTCAAGTAAATAAATAGAAATATCTACTTCTTGAATGGAAAGCAATTATCTAATGTCAACACCGTTAAAGATCTGGGAATTGTATTTGATTCTAAAATGCTTTTTGATAAGTCTTCCCAAGCACTAGGTTTTATAAGAAGATTCAGTAAAAATTTTGGATTTTATATCCGTAAATAAATAAATAAATAAATAAATATATAATATATAAATATTTCATTAATTAATTATAATAATGTTTGTTATGTTTTACGAGAATAGTGAATGACATTTGAATAACTCATAATTTCATTAATTGAAAATTCAATCATTAATTATATATAATAATTATAAATCGGTAATCACATTTTGATACTCAGTCGCAGATATACCATGCCTTTTGATTATACAAAATAAAGGAATTTCTGATATTGCAACGTCAACTTCTCCAGAGTTGCAAACATCAAACATTTACAATTTTTCGAATCCATATTACAGTTATGATACGGAAATAAAACATCCTAATAACAAAAAGACATAAAATCCATATCAAAATATCAAAAATCAGGTTACTGAGAAAATTAAATATTTTCTATCGGAACAAGTATGCCTTATTTTATATTATTCGGCGTTTCTTCACAAATTTTGTTCATACTGAAAGAACAGTCATTTATAACTTAAACTATCATTTCACCCGAATGTTCAATCCCAATGAAAGCTAAATTTTCTCTATTCTGAGAGCCGTCCATGTATTTCGAACGAACATTTTTTTGCACAAAGAAACTTGAATTATGCTTTATTGTGAATTTATCGGCATTTTCCGATAATCACGAAAAAGGGAAAATATCGACGACTGTACCTATGTGTCGAAGTAAAGCGATTTATGCGTATATTCAAGAGGGTGTCACTCTTGAAAGACTCCTATTATGAAAACGTCGGTAGCGTGTTTCTCGCAAACGTCTACAGATTAAACGAGTTTCTATAGCACGAATCTTGCAACGACAGCTCCTGATAAATTTGTTTGAAGCTAGTATTTTTTTCATATTTTATTTATACAACGCAAACCTGTTATCAAAGTAATCGCAACGATACTTTGCATAATTGGCGCGTAACGCGAAAAATTATGAAATGAATCTACCGCGGAAATAACTTGAAAAAATTGACACAATTATGACTTGAAGTGGCTGTGAATGAACTTACAAAGTTGCATTAATTAAATCCATTAAATATGAAATTTCATTCGTCACACAAGTACATTAATTAAATTGCGCGTGAATTAGCGTGATAAACGTCGATTAGTAATCGAATGTTGTTATCGAGTAGTTCAATTTTCTGATCGAAGGAATGTTAATGTTTCGCTAATATAATCATAAATCTTTAAACATTCAAATCAGATATATTCGGAATAGTGGTGTAAGCGTTCAAAATATATTAACAGTTGAAAGAGCTTTAAAATATTTCGCTTATTTTAGAAGCAAGAGATAAAATGAAAAATTTGACCTTGAATACATTAATATCCGGTGAAGTAAATATGAAAAAATGTACGAGTCATCGTTCCTGAATTATCTTCGGGGTAAATTTTATTTTTCGCACGGATACAATTTGACACGAAGCAACTAATCATTCATAAGCTTAGATTTTTTATGGTTGGATTAAATATAAGAATGAATGACGGCTCATTTCTTTCGCTCGGTTTAAACACGTGCGAATAAAGAAGCTTAAAATCGATTTGTCCGAAATGCAGACACAGTGTGTGATTAAACACACAAACGATTAAGAGAATAATAAACGAAGAACATATACACATTTCTAGTACATAAAATTAAACCACAGTTATTGAATAATTGACCTCGCAGTCGAATATCGATTGCGTTATTTGTCTCAAAAATTATTTTACCTATTGAATTTAAATAATATAAAATTCCACATTGCTCCAATCATTAAATATTTACCATAAAATGTATATGTAAGGTTTGTTGCGAGCTAACTCTGACATTTCAATTTTAAATTTTCCACCCAATTTGCTAAAGACACAAAGTGAAATGGAACACTTAAAATTCATAAATTCCACATACTGTGATACGTTGTTATTATGTTTCTAATAATGATTAATTTGGAAATTCCATTGTGAACTTTCATATTAAAAATATGAGTATTACATATATAATATTATATATTTCAGATTTAGATTAAAATTATGGGATCAACCGAAAATAAAAGCACGGCTAATTAATCCATAAATAATTGATTTTAACAAACAAACAACTTTATTGTTTCATATTAAAATCAACAGGTAAATTATGTTGCATTTTGAACCATGTTTGAGTACAATTAAAAATGAGTGACAATACATGATTTATCGCAGTCAAAAGTTACTTGGAATATTCAATTGGCTACATTTAATCTTTGGATGTTTAATCATATTTTTCTTTGATTAACAATAAGCCAGTGTCATGTGCTGATAGAGATATAATTTTATTTTTAAGAATCAGTTTACGATGATTTTTGCAATGAAGATATGTGAAACAAAAGCTATATATAAGTTTCATAAGCTGACCTTCCCGCATATAGTTCGGTAATTTGGATTGTAGTGACTAACGAGTATCATTATCGCAGTAAAAGAGAAAACGGAGACAAATTAGTGTCTGGGATAGGTATAGTTTACGTACGTAGGGTTAAGGCTTAGTATGGAGTGACGTGACAAATAAAGACGAAAATACAAAGGAAGTGACAGAGGTACAAGTGAACGGCAACACGCGAAATAACCATGGCAGCCAGAAGAGGATGGGGATAGAAACTGTAATTACGAGAGTGCCTCAGAAAGTGAGATTACGCTAAACGTGCTCTGATAAACACTCTTGTTTTTCAGAAAAGTATAGTCGAGAGAGGACGAACCTGGAAACATCTTGACTTTATCCGCGCACATATATATACACACACACACCTGTATCAACACAAGTACACGTAACGTCAGAAGTCGACCCGGACGCACGTTTCCCCGTCCCATCGGTCGACATTGTATCTGTCCCTAGAGCTTGTTCGCTGTGGTTTCTGCATTTTTTCCTCACTGTTTTCTCTTTATCCATCGTGTTTTTCTTTGCGACCCGTAAAATGATTGCTCGTTATCGGCGCTCGTCGGCAACCGTTTGCCTCGTAATATTCACGATAAAGTTGTAACCTTAATTTGAGAACGTCATTTTTCGGGGCAACGACAAGTGTTCTACACGAATACCGAGGTGTAATTTAAGCCTAGCAAAATTAACGCCCGGCGTATACAACTCTTAAATCTTTACGAGACTACGTTAAGCGCTCGCTGCTTCCAGCCACGCGAAGACAACAAATGATAAGTGGCTCGGTTTAAAAGTCCGCCGGTATAAAAATAAATAAGGCTGAATTACTAATGGCAAATTCTGTTTAAGGGAAATCAAGAAGCGTAGGAATTAAAAGACGCTTTTTAACAGAAAATTCAAACTATATACAGATATGTATAGAAATACTTTTGAAAACGTTTGAATGTTGCTAAATAATTACAATTAATACAGTTAAGATATTGAAGTATATGAAATACACGTGCAATTATTATAAATTTATCATAATATTTATTTATTTGTACTTTAGTAAAAAAATTTTTTAGCCTCAATTGACTATTAGAGGGATAAAGTTTATTGATGCAGGTCGTCAATTTGCATCATTTTCAAGTAAAAACCATATTTTTTCCCCTGAGGGTGGCAAGAGGTAGAATGGATTGGCTGACATTTTGAAAGAGAAAACTTTTTGGTTGTCAAAAATCCAATTATTTATCCCTTTTTGAGCAAAATCAGACGATTTATAATTAGAAACGTAAAAAATGGCTAGCAAATTTAAAAAATACATAACATTTCGCAAAAAAAATCTTGAAATTTGATAAAAAATTATTTTGATCTTTTTACCGCCGACATCAGCTTTACCCGACATGCACCACGAGGGGGCTAATAAATTTCAAAAATATATAAGTTCACCCCAAAAAATCCTAACAATTTGAATTTTTATGCGATTTGTATGAAAGTCAATAAACTTTATCACTTTAATAGCCAATTGAAGCTAAAAAATTTTTTTACTGCAATACAAGTTCACAAAGTATATTATATATTAATATATTAATTTGAGAAACATTAATTAAGATTAACGGTTTCGTATTTGAGTTGTTTATTGTTAATCTGTAGGAAGGGGAACTTGACTAAAATTAATCTACCTAACTAAGACTAGATCGAGGACATAAACGTTATCATTTCGTCACAAAAAAAATGTTGATTCTTTGCCGTCGTTTTGCCTAACAATAAATCCTGACTTTAATCTCCATACTAAATCTGCGATGGGAAACTGCAACATTGTGTCGCGCCTTCATTTTTAGTCATCCGATTAGATGTCACTAGGTTTGTTTTCCGTCAGGACGCTACGTAATGATAATGCCCAGTGTGCAAGGGTCCTTTGTTTGGCACCACGCGATTCTAATCCATTGAATCTTCTGAACCAGAGATCGACGTCAAAGTAGAAAATTTGGTGGTGCAGAATCCTACGCCACGTGCCCAACTCTTATACATCTCTTATCACGATTCGAACGACACATGCAATTCGTCAGGAGCTCACACGTGGCGCCATTATATAATATGTCCATTTGCTTAGTCAGCTTTGCATTTTCTAAAGCATATGTTACGGACACATTTGCAATGTGCGAATCTGAACCGAGACATTAATAAAAATTGGATTATAGTTTTCATCCGCTTTATATTTATATCACTTCTTGATTGATAACATATTTGTTCAAGTCGAGTCAAAAATTTAATTAACTTAGAATATCGTAAAGTGTTTTTTTTCATTCTAAATACGAATAAGTATTTTATATTACTATAATTATATTCTAGAAACTTTATTCCCTATATACAATAAGTAATATAGTAATTAGTTGTATACAAAAATTAATTAGTAATAAAATATAAATGAAAATTTTAATGCTCTGACATTAACATATACAATTTTATATTATGAGAATAATATTAATTAAAAAAATTATTAAAACAAAAATTAAAATGTTTTTATAAAATATTGAATTATATTTTTGAACTTGACTTAATTAAACAACAATATATAATATAAATTTATCAACTTCTTTTAATTATTTATGTATATATACTAATAATTTAATTACGTGCAATAAGTAACTTTCGACGCTCAGGTAAATAAATTATATTTGCCTTAAAAAATGAAGTAAGAATAGCATATTTTAGTTATGAAATTGTTTTCGTTGCAAGAACAAAACAGTCGAGTATTAATCATATTTAGAAAATCTTATAAGAAATTAAAAGAATTTTATTAAAAATCCATTTGTAGGATTTTATATCTATATTTTTTTTTAATTTTGTTTATGCTATTATTATACATGATAATGCATTGCAATATTATAATAGATATTTTTTGTAACTGATCAATTTTAAGATATTCATAATATGAATTATACATTTTTAATTATATTTCGTAATTTTTTAATATAACTATATAAAACGAATTTTAATAAAAATGGTTAAAAAGTTCTATAAAATTAATAATTATTTCTCTTCCGATTATTCATATTCACATGTACTGTAAAAGTTGATTAATAATTTTAATTAATGGATATATGATAAATTTATAATTTAATTTTCTTTTAATATTAATAAATTGAAAAATGCGAGACTAGTTCTTCGTAATGAAGTTTTCACTTGCAGATTCCGCAGAATTACTTGTCGTTTCAGCGGCAAAAATACACGTGGCACCAGCTTGACTGTGCCTCTTATTTAATCAAATAAGCACCGAAACGAGCGGCCGTCTAGCAGGCATGATCGATGTTGTAAATCTTTTGATGTGAAGCGCAGCTACCAGTCTTCCAACCGGTTCATGTGCCGTAGTCTATTTAAAAAACCGTTTTTACACAAAGATTACAAGAACTTAAATACGACTAGTGCTAGAAAGATGACTAATGATGCTGCAACTGGTAAATCTGATTTGACGATATTATACATCATTTATTTACTGCTGATCTCATCTTAATATTTGAATTTATATACGAAGTTATTATGATTACTCTTTAGAAATTCAGTTTAACTAGATATACTATTTATTTATTAAAATAAAAACATGTTATATTTACACGTGAATTGTTATGTACAAATTAAAAACGCTGATTAAACGGATGCAATTTACTGTTGTTAATAAAAGCGTGTAGCTCAAAGGATATTGAATAACACTTGGTGTGAATTAAAATTACGAATTTCCTAGGTAGCCTTAAATGTCAGTAGCATTAAAATTTTAGTTTCTTAACTTAACTGAATATAAGCAACATTAGTTTATGTTAAGAGTAAGTTATTTTACATATTCTTTGAAATTTCATTTGGTGTTAATTTTAACTTCATTATTATTAAGATAAAAACCGGACAATGATAACACATGTGGTATCGTGAATTAGGGTGGAAAGCAACAATGAAACCGGATACGAGCGGATGCGGCACAATACTTGCATTGTATTCAGGTATCTCTAAGAAAATGTCTCAAAAAGTATTTAAAAATGTACACCGCAAAAATCCGGCACTGACTATATACATTCAATCTTACTTAAAAACAAAGAACATTTGAGCTTGTTTCAAAGAATCACACAATAAATGAATTTAAAGGCCAGCGTCGCTAAAGCCGATTAAAATCCAGTAATAATGTTGAATTTATGTTTGTAATCAAACGCATAAAGCATCGCGCTAATGGACGGCTATCTTATTTAAGTCCCGGCAGCTATCACAATTGGGCTAAATTATTCAATCAAGAGACCATTCGGCATCTTTTCCTACAACCTTGACGGCATATCTGCAAGACACTCGAGTGTACCCTAGCAATGACCGAATGTTATTTTAATTCCCGGACGTGCTTTTGTGATGAAATCATCGAGGTTTTGAGCAATTATACAAAAAATTATTCGACTACCGTACGTTATACATATACTACTGTCGGATCTCTTCAACCAAATTCTTCGAATCATCGCGAACGAGTTACGCAATGTTTTGATAACCGCTAGACAGTATACGAATGAGAAAAATGTTCCAAAAGTGTGACAAATGTCTAAAAACTGTTTTTTTATCCTCACCAAATATTAAAAATTATTTTGTTTTTTAATATTATAAAGTGCATTCTCTACTAATTTTAATTATTTATCGTTATTCTAATTCTATTAAACGTACAGTCATGAAATAATAATATACGTATCCTATAAGACTCGACAAAGTTCAGTCACCTTAACACATCTTCTTACGATATGCTTTGATCATTGTGAACTAAACGCTTTAGATTCAAACTAAGCAGCGCCGGGACATAAAAAAACTGTTTTATCTCATATATATTCTAATGCAATACCAAAAACTTCAATTCAGCACTAATATAAAAATTGCACGGGTAATAACAGCAAAATATATTTGTTTATTTGACTCGAAGTGACCAAACGGCCACATAAAATAGCCATTTTAGGTAATCTAATAAATTATGGACATAACTTATTTCGATCACTTAAAACAGCCCGGGCGTATCCCCGTTTACTTATTAAACGGATCTTTTAAAAAACGACGGGCCACACATTTCTCTCACTTACAGGAAGCGTTACTGTCGCAATAAACCATACATTGCCGAGTTTCCTTTTAATAAAGGATGCTCCATGATTTAGGCTAAAGTTAGTTGTCGGAGCGAAAAAAACAAGCAGGGTCGAAATGGCGTTGTACGTGCCCGGAATTCATTTCTCGTATGATTCCGAAGCGAAGATATCAGGGTGGATACGCAAGCAGAATAGATTCTGCTTGCGCACAAAAGTAACCCTCTTGCAAAGTGAAAGTGTCTAAAAATAAAGTAGCAGAATGAAATGAAATAATCCGTCGACAGAAAAGAACGTATCTTAAATTTCCCCCGGGAGCGCGAGATGTAAATTTCTTTCGGCGGTAAGTAGGCTTTCGCGCTTCTAAATAATCCATTGTATAATCAAAGGGAATGACTGCTATAGCGCGAGTAATTTCGGCACGATTCGGCACAATCATCAACGTTGCATTATTTTGCGCGATAAAAGGCTTATGACGTACCATAAGAGAGATTGCATATGGGAAAAAATTCGGGTCAAGTGACGAGAGATCGTCTATATTTATGGTCCATTTTTGTTTACGCGAGGGTAGTCGGCGCTATCGTTCTCGATTTATTTTTTTTCTTCCTTTCTGCGTGCAAATCTGCCTTATATTCGAACCGAATTCATCCCCAGCATTGGCGCGATAATATCTCGCTGGTCAATACAAAAGCCCGAAATTAAATAAATCAAATAAAGCGGGATGTGGTGCAATCTCGCATCTATGACTCCTGCTCGTCTTTCCGGGGTTAAAGGGCTGTTCACTGTTTAACTGTCTCTTTCTTTGGCTGTATCTCTTTCTTTCTCTGTTGATGGCTCAGCCTTCAAGCGAGATTTCCAAAACTCTTCGCAATAACTCGCGAAATAGCTTTCGGTCCCTCGGTACTCTCGCAATTTTCATCGTCAAAAAAAAGTTCCACTTTTTACGTCGAAAATGAAGATTCATATAATCATTTTACGTACAGAATTTGTTTTCCATATTTTCTGCATACTTTATTTACTAGAAATATATATCGATTGCTGTAATACTAACTCATCATCTTTATGCTTTTCATGTTTCATCGTTGAAAAGCAATTTAAAAATATTGCATCTCAGGGGCTCGTGATATTCATATCTCTTACCCTGTAATCAATGTCATACTCTCACAACTTCAATGTCATACACAACAACACTAATTGTAATACGTAATTCCTTAAAATAGGAGAAATTATATACATTTATTATTTGCTAGGATTTAACGAAAAGATATTGCTTGTTAACAAATTGCTAAGAATTTCAACAAATCAATCCAAATTCAATACTATTTTAAGGTAATAACGTAAAGTAATACGAAATCAAAAGTTATTTCACTTTTTCTCTATCTTTCTCTCTCAGCCAACATGTAATATTAATAAATATATTAAAATGATACTGTCCGAGTGTAAATATAAATTTATACACAATTATATTTAATCGATAAAATCTATTTATAACGGAATAATTTGTTTTGTGATATATTTTCGTTTTATATTTCATCGTACTTCTTTCTTCCGAGCTTAATTATTAAAATAAAATTTACTATGTTTTCATAATTAAATTACAAATATTTAATCAACCACATGTTTAATTTTTAATATAATTTTTCATTTTATTTATTCAACCGATGCATAGCAACGGTCATCAGATAACGGCACCGATGGTAGTCAAACTTTAAGGTCTCCCCTTGATTTCTGCTTCATTTTCCTCCTCCCTGGACAAGTCACTGCTAAGCCCCGCTGGTGAACAGTGCGAGAACCACCCTTCAGATCTCTGTTCGGATAATTCCCGTAACGAATGGACTGTCCGATAGTCCGGGCGTTCTCGCGGCGCAAGGCTGTATTAAAAGGCAGATTAATCGACTTTGCGCCAGGACCTGTTAAGGAATTGAATTTCAGCTCTAAGCCCGGACATTGCAGCACCATTGACGCAACGAAAAGTTCATTGTTTCCTCGCGTTACTTTTGCCACATAATTGACTTAACATGGATATTATTATTTCGGATCAGCAAGTGCTTTAATTTGATGATTTCAGGGCCACGAGAGCATTACGTTCAGCATTGCTGATGGATGCTTTGAAATTTCATACACTCCCGCCGTAATTCAAGCAACTCTCCGGAATTATTAATAGACCGTGACTCCAACGAAGTACACCAAATAAATTTAAAATCAAACTCGTTCTTCGGTTGGGCGTTTATC
>JABFPK010001987.1:0-10770 GCA_022817445.1 Habroteleia sp. ZL-2020
CTATACTTTATAAGTAAATATATTATAAATTATGAATCAAAGTGCAATTCGTATCGCAAATTATCTTAGAAAATATATCAGATATTGATATAATACAAGTATATCCCAGTTGGGCTAGAAAATATTGATAAACTTACACTAACTTTTTTCTCAGTGTATAATTGTATTATTATATTGTTTATTGTACACTGTATAATTAACTTTTAATATATAATTAGAAATATGATTATTAACGTGAATAAAGCTATTCTTGTAAGCTTGAACGACCTGAGCATTCTAAGCGAAATATGTGAAGGTTACTGAAGGGTAAGAGTGTGTTACAAAGCGTACCCCGAGGGTATTCGATATACTACATCTTCTTTTGCTCTATCAAAAATAAATAAAAAGTATCAAGATGTTAAGATGTTTAGTTATAACGTTTTTAAGTCCGAATCTGAAAAAAATATTTAATAATGTAGTGTGATTATTGGATTATAATAATTATAAAATTCAGTTGAATCTTTGAAAAAAAATTGTCAAATAATGAGAAAAGAATTCGATATTCATAAAAACAATATTTATTTAAGTAAAATACCGTTTCAAAAATTTCTTTTCTTGGCCAGTACTTTAAATGCAAAGGGTGACTTTTCGAATTAAAAAATTACTATTCAAATTGTAGGTAATATACACTTATATAGTTGTTATTTTTAAGATATTCAAATCTACTTTAAATAAAAATTTTATACGTACTTTTTACATGAAAGGTCATTCTTTATTGTCTACATTCAGAAAAGAATTAAGTAAAATTTATTAACTTTGTTAGAACAGCGTGGGTAGATTTTTCAAATTAAAAAAATGACTATTCTAACTTGTAAATGATGGAAATGCCTTTATACTTCTAGTTAACGAAGTAAAACTTTTTTACAGTATTTTTTAATTTTCGAAATTTTCCAATCTGTCCCAACAAATTTAATGATCATTATTTATATTTTTTCAATGTAAATACATATTCCGAAAATCTATTAAGTATATTGATGATTTATGTTTACACACTCAAGCAATCGTAAAAATTTACGATCATCTAAATATAAATTTAAATTATATATTTATCATTTAAATTGTACGAATGTATTTGGTGTTTTATTACACGATTTATGAATAAACTTATTTAATGTTCTAGATATTCTGTAGAATTTTAGACCACATAATTTAAGTTTATATAATATGTCATAAAGAAATGTACACAAACGGTGTGGTGTACTTTATATATTATTTTATTTTTAATTTTGAATGTGAATTATTCATTAATAAATGATATATTATATAGTTTTACGTATAATTGTTTATAATATAAACCCCCTTAAACCGTTTGAACTCGAACAAAAATCAAAAATATTATATTATATTGCAATTGAATGTTGAAAAGAAATTTGAAAGAAGAAATTTTCTGGTACTCTGTCAAAATATTTGTGATACTATGATAATTTGTAAAATGATTTGTCTATGTCAAATATATTTTTATCAAAATGTAAGAATCATGTAATATGATCTTGAACAATAACTTTACCAGTGTGCACTGAGTTTATTTATTAAATTTTTGTAATTTTTGTATATAATAAAAGGACAAATACGAACTAAGCAAAATCGTGCATCTAATGGTTATTTAATTGCGAAGGATTTTTCAATTAAAAATCCAATTTGTAAAATCCATTATAGTGTGTACAGATGCTTTAAATGGGTTAATTAGTGCACATATTTTAAACTGAATTTTCTTGTAAGGAATGAATTTTTAATCGAATATTTCTGTATAGAATTTAAACAATTTATATATTTTGAAACAAAAATATAAACTATTGTAATCTGTTTATTCTTTTTTAAAAATTAACGGGTGAATTAAAATCTCCGACATCTCACTTGATTGCCGCCAAAAGTATATTTCAGCAAATATAAAAAAAACATTAATTTAAATTTTCGAAAAAACGTTTGATCAATCCATAGATAATTAAATTTGGAATATTTTGCAAAAGTTTTTACCTATTGCAACATTCGTCATAGAATTAACTATTTGAATGAATATGTATATAAAGTGTCCTAACCTATAAACACGTAGGTACTTTTTCATTTCATTAGTTAGCTCTATGCCGAATGCTGCGATAGGTAAAAACTGTTGTAAAATATTCCAAATTTAATTATTTAGGGACTGATCAAACGTTTTTTCAGAAATTTAATTTATTGTTTTTAATATTTGGGAAAATATACTTTTGGCGGCAATCTCACAATTCGAACATTAACAACTAGTGACATATAGTCTTAAAATTCCAGATTTCTTATAATTCCATTACATTTACTTAATATAAAATTCGATGAAAGAAATTTCTATAGCTTTAAGTTGTTTATATAGTTAATATGCGAGTTATTCTTGAACTTGAAACAACAAATATTTTGAAAATTAGGCATTAAATCAGAATAAAGTCTAAATAAAATTTGTTTGTCCCGACCCAAGGTTATGAAACTCACCCCTCCCCCTCCATCCTCACGCCCTCTTGTTTAGACTCAAAATATTTGTATTTTATAATTATTTATTTTTAGCTAAGAATCTTTCAACGCTTTCTGTAATTTCTGATTTAATGTAAAAAACAAGCAAGTTTTACTATAAAAAATTGTAAAATTTAAAAAACCTTAAACTTGGAAAGAAAAACAATTAAAAATTGTATTTATACTATGCTTTAAATAACAAGTTATTGTGACCGATTATATTATACTATGTTATATATTTTTAAACACTTATATATATAAGTGTTTTAAAAATAAATGTTATATTATAAATCTCTAAACTTGCTAATAAATATAATATAAATTATCAAGTTAAATGCTTTTGCGTCTCTCAGTAAGTAACGATACAGACAGAATAACGCACGTTTTAGTCGTTTATAATAGAAGCATGACTTTGATGAACGTCTAGGTGTTTTACTACGCAGTACTTCAACTATCTAAATGAATCTTTTATTATATTGTATAATGACAAATACAAAATTTATATAAAACATTTATTTTTCACTCTGCACAAGCAGATAAAGAAAAATATAAAATTTTAATTTGTAGAATTAAATAGAAAAGGAATATAAACAATAAAAGTAGCATTATTTTAAATTGGATTTTTTTATAATAAAAGATAATATATACATGGTGAGTTTTTCTGAAATATTAAAATATATTAACTTTTTCCAACTTACTGAAAAATATTCAAAAATACAATTTTTTTCTGTTTTTAATTATTTTATTAATATTTTTTAAACAAAGAAAACCATAACGAAATTTTGGGAATTTATTTAAATCATTTTATATAGAAAGAATCAAATTATTATATACAATAAAATAAAGGATAACCATGAAAATGCTTAAAAAAGGTTTTTTCCATATGTGACTTATATGCTACACTGAGGCTGAAAGGGTTAAAAATTAGTCATCGGATCAAAAAACGTTGAGAATGAAATTTGTTCGCCTCGGCAAAGGAAATCGAATTTTTGAAATTATTCGATTTCTCACTCCCAGAAAAAGAATTTTTTTTTCGCAATGTTTTCTGATTCAATGACGAGTGGTTGCAAGATAAAAAGTTCACCCAGTATACGTAAAACAATTTTTTCATTTTTATTTAAAGAATAAAAAAATAACACATGGACGAATATTTCTGTCAATTTAATTAAAAAACTAATACATACGTTATTTTCTAAGTGAAATATAGCGAAATGTTATTTTTGAAACATTCATTTGACATTTTTCTCGTTTGGTCCATTTCATATGTTAAAAACAGTTATGAATATACAAAGCAAGATGAAGTCAAACTCAAATATTTCCCATTCACGAAACTTTTTACATTTTCATTACATCGCTTTAACGCCATTTAAAGTTGAAAGCTTTACATAACAAAGGAGACGAGAATCATAAAATGTGTTTATTATGTGAAACTGTCAAACATGTAGCTGAACAAGTGATGGTAGACTCGCTAAACCAAAAGCTCTAGAAGAGACAAATAGACTTGGGACGAAGACAGATGCAGAACTTTATCAAAGTATGCAGAGAAATTGTTTTGCGCACTGTGCAACATAGAAGAGTGTGTGCTAAGGTCTACCACACGCTTGGCTTATGTACTGAGCACACTTGTAGCAGCACATTGTCTACAAGTACATCAAACACACGCCAAAGAATAATGTGGCTTCGTAACCCTGCATGCGTATATGTATAGCTATTTCATTTCTATTTAAGTGTTCTGATCGTGTTGAATATGAAAGGGAACATCGTTGCACACAATATTGTGGGTCAACAGCGGTGGCACGCGAACCCCAAGACAGTTAATTCGATAATTTTCTACTTCCACAACACTTTTGTCTCACAAGACGTTCTTCTTTAATTTTTCTTCACATATTTAAATACAAAAATGTCAAAATGTTTTTAAAGGAAATCCTCTTTTTATAGTTTTTTTTACACTTATAGGTCATCATAAATTATTTACATTGTGTATATTTTATATAAATAATAGATTTAAAAAAAATAATTAAATTTATTAAAATAAAATGTCATTGTTAAGATTAATATTTTTAATTTCATTTCAGAACTGTTTGATCGTTTTTACATTCTTAATTGCAATTTAAAATTAGATTAAATGTATTGTTTCGTAATGAACTTTGTTCAAGTGTTCTTAATGAAAAATTGAATTTGTTAACAATTGAAACAACATTACTTATTTATTATTAATATTATAATCCTTATTATCATAAAATACTTATAAATTATCTGGGTTAACAACAAATTTAATTATGCTTTAATAATATGTAAAATAATATGATTTTAATTATACTTCTAATTATGTATATTGTTATTCAGTTTCACCCAAGGGTTTCGTTTCTTCAAATAAAAAATGATTGCCCAATTTTGCAGACTTTACGGCTATTTTGCAAGGGTTGGATATTTATTCAAACGATCAAACGTATAAACCTGTTAGATCTGCATTCTTGTCGACAAAAGGATATCATTATTTCGTAAAAGCAAAAACCATTAAAGCAAAGTTGGCAGGAAAAGTAGTCGGCATTACCGGACACGAATTCAACTTTTCGTTAAAGTGATTTTTGTTCTTTATATTTCATAAAATAGTTCATATGTCTATAAATTTGGTTTATACTTTACTTATGTGTATGTGTAGAACATATATAAAAGTATTTGTCAAATGGATTACAATGCAAATGCTTTAAAGATACAAAATTATATCAAAAAATACTCGTATGAATAATGGAAATACCTTTAATGTAAAAAAGAGAGAGTAGCTGTGCACATTGAAAAATTGATATTGTACAATACGCATTGTATCGATTTTATATTATAACCGATACACATTATAATCAAAATATAATATTGACTTTGAAATTAACGATTACTTTACAAATTATTTAGACTATTTAAATATTATATTTATTAAAAATTATTTGAACACTTTTTAACATTATATAATGCATAATGAGCAATATGCATAATTATATCGCATATTTTAGATGTGTTTGCATTTTTAAAAACACAAGATTTAATTTTTATTAATTAAAATAACGATGAAAGTGAAATTCACTCTATTTTCAATGAAGTTTTACTTTTCCAGTTTTAGGAATTCATGTCCGAGTATCCAAGGTCCACATATCTTTTCACACTTGACTACATGTCGAGACTTTGTTATCAGCTCTTGAAGTTCGAGCTAATGCTGGTACCAAACCAATCAGCGTAGCTGCCTTTGGCAATGATAGAATAGAACTCTCATGTAAGAAACTTTATCGAAGTATCACATGTATGTTCATTGAATTTGTCATAAACTTTTCACAAATATTTCAATTTACACTCATTGTTGCTTACCTAACGATTCGATTTACAAGCAGCCAATTAAGTTTAATAATTGCAATTCAAACCATATAAATAAAATATTAATTTGAGAGTAATTTGAAAAGTTTTCGGTAAATTAATTATATTAATATCGCGCGAGAAACGTAATTGAAATACATATTTCTAAAAATATACGATAATATACTTAATTATAAAATCTTTTTTTCTTGAGTACGCATTTTGTACATTGAGGAAAAAGAATTATAAATATTAAGCGGATATACTTTCGAAAATAAAAAAAATTACTATCTAGGATAGTAAAATTTAGTTGTTTTCTCATTCTTGTTTACTAGAATTTGCATTCTTTTTAATATCTAAGATAGAATTTTTTGATATTGTTTTAACTATATCCTCACTATACTAACTAATATATTAGTTAGATGGTATACTCGCGTAGAAAAAAATAGTCTGCTTGAAGTTTGATTAAAGTCTGATTAAAGTCTGCTTAAAGTCTGCTTAAAGTCTGGTTAAAGTCTGATTAAAGTCTGGAAACAAAGTCTGGCTCGTGGTCGAGTTTCAGACAGTCTGGCATCCCATACTTCTGCCAGATTAATGAAGTCTGGCACACAATATTTTTTGTCTTATTTAGATACTGAACACAAGCCTGGCTTCACACTAACAAATTCTGGCATCCCAGACTAATAAAGTCTGAAACGCCAGACTTGTGTTCAAAATTTAACGTAAGTCGAAAAACAGTTTGCCAGACTTTAGTAATCTCGCAGGGATATGGACTGCCAGATTTTGGTAGTCTGGCAGAAGTATGGACGGCCAGACTACCGTTCAAAATGGGAAAGTCTAGAACTCGATCTTGACCAGACATTTGCCAGACTTATTATTTCTACGCGGATAATTTGTTAATTTTTTCCCCCGTGTAAAAATAAAAGTAATTAAAATACTAATATATTAACATACTATTATTATAATTATATTCCTATTACTAATCATATGGGTAATCGAATCTCAATTTCAGAAAAATAGAATTAAAAATTTTTTTTTAATTTATACGAAGAGATGTGTCATATTTTGCAATTATATAATTATTAAATGGTTTTTAAATATTAGTTATAATGCATAATAGATGACGAGAGTTATTCGGTTGGTCTTGTACAATGTACTTCACAGACAACGCGCATTAACAGTGAAAATTTTCGACCTTCTTGATACGTAAGAGACTCCTATGGAGATTGAGAGCATACTACTGTCTATTCCAGAAGTTAGAGACACGACTGTCATGGAGAAAGCTGAAGTTTGTGGCGCAACCCTCAGAGCGTTGGCTGACGAGCAAATCCGGTTTCGAAATATCTATCTGAACAAGATCATCTGATGGTTCACCTGCACATTCTCTTCAATAATTGCAAGGCTGAATGCAGTATATTGCTTGTGAGAATTACATGCTTCTAACAGTAATTTGTCATAAACATGTAAATCTGCCTTTATAACAGGGATTTTATTGAATAAATAATAATGCTGAGGCTTACTAATGCTAGCTAATACGTATTAATGGGAATTAATTACGTTCACATGATCAGACTTTAAAAAGATGCTCTACGCTTGTCTCGTTAAGTTTACAAATACGTATGCAATGTTCATTTATTGATTTCATTAATATATAATTAAGAAATTACAATCATAGTCGGAAAATAGTTTGGAATTATCCTTTTTAGACACATTTTAATAATAAATTTAACTAATGGCCGATTTACATGGAATTACATTCACGAAGACGATTTTAATTATTACTGAAGCAACATATTATTTTGGGGTACTATATATATTAACATGAAAAAATGATTAGGATGCCCTGAGAAATTATTGTATCTCTAATTATAATATATATTGATTTCTTGTTCTAATTATATTATATTGCCGGATAAATAATATTGAAGAATTTATATTGAAATATTAATCTAGTATTTAAATATATTAAATGGGGTAATACAAATTTATACAAAGAAAATATATAGAAATATGTATAAATACATAGTAATATACACATTATTTTAATTTCTTAAATATTGAATTATTTAATGAATTCCAATGTTATTCTAAAAGTGTAAATTACAAGATTTTCAAAAATATATTATTTTATTTAAGCTCAATTTTAAAAAAAGAACAATTATTAGTACCAAAAAATAAAATTCTTTTGTGTATCAATTAACTTCAAATAAATAAAATTGATCTTCTCTCTAATATGCATTGCTTTAAATCAAAATTTTATTTGAATCTTCATACTTTTTTTCAATTTTAGATAATTTTTTTAAATTCTAGTGTAATAGAAATTCCGTATAACAAAAAGTGAAAAAAAATTGTTTATTGTATTTATTGGAATAATTGAAACTACAAATCGATAAACGAAAAGAGTTTGATTAATATGTAAAAAATGTAAATTCGGATACACGAAATGTATTCATTTATTTAAAAAAATAAAAAACAATTTAAAACTTACCTTTAATACTTAAACGAAGTTTGGCTTACCGACGCACGTTATACAGGTAACACTGACTCAATTACAACGATCGCAATTGTAATTGACGTGCACTAATTATTTTGTGAACGAAGAGTCGATTTCCCATAGACGTTTAACTCCTGTAAAATCCGCGAAATTGAACGAATAATGACATTTTCCGACATATATCACACTTTTTCGTTCAAACGGAAAAAGCGTAAATAAATTAATATTTAAGTGAATTTTCCGTTTTTAATGAATTTCATTAATTGCAATCAATAATATTATTATTTATTGAAGGCTAAATATCAATTAAAATAATAAACAATTTTAGAGATATGAAGATATTATTAAATACGTTACATAACATGGAAATTATGTCATAAGATTTATTACGTAAGAATTAGATTAAATCTTAATTCTTGAAAATAAAATAATATTTTCAATTTATTTTTAATTTATACGAAACTAATCTAATTTTTTTATTGTATATAAATTTCAAATTTGTGTATTACAAAGTAGTATTTTGTATAAGAATAAAATATATTGTAAATATTTTATTTAAATTACTTTGTAAGTTCATTAAATTTTTTTTAAAATTATTTGTAATTGTTAACGAAAATATTGATATTATTAGTTAGTTACTTTCATAGAACGTTAGTTTTTATTAATATAATGTAAATTTGAATGAATTTATATGAAATAGCATGTAAATTTTGCATTTTGGTTGATATATTCTAATGAATCTTCATTTATATGGTTCATTCAAATCTAAAGAGCACAGTCAAAGTCCAGGTAATCAATCCCCCTTATACGAATATCATCAAGCAAGCTACACAAGGATAATAGATTAAGATAAGATTTGTCCTAGTTTAAATTTTATGCGATATGTAATTAACTAAAGAAATAAAAATATTAATATTATTAAATAATTTAAGGAAAGGCTGATGTTTTGTGAAGTTGTTTCAAGAAATGAGTTTAAATAGATTAAGATTATGTAACCATAACTATACTGTTGTTACATCAATAACAGACATGCAAGTCGTTAGCTGATTATCAATTATCTGAATTGATTTTTCAAGAAGACTATTGCAATAAAAATAAATTTCCAATAAGAAAATAAAATTAATGAAGAAAATACAGTATAGAATAATAAATAGAATAATAGTAAAAGATATTGTATATAATTTACTTTGTTTTCATAACTTTCTAACTTCTATGAAATTAAAAATTTTTGTTTATAACTTTTGCAAAAAAAGAGAAGACTCAGATATTAACAGCTAGAATGTATAGAAACATTGAATAGAATTAAAGGAAACGTTAATTTCTCCAATATTTTATAATATAAAAAGTGAAGATGTGTATTTAATTATCTTTTTATTATATACTTATTTTATTTATATCAAAATAATTGATTTTGGAATAATATGTATATGTAATTGAAATTAACAATAATGAATGTCAAATTATTGATTTATAAGCAAAAATAAATATTCTAAAGGACAATCTTTTGATTAAGTTTTGGAAATTCAATTTAACGCTAGAAATGCGTTTCTTTATAGGCATTGAGACTAGACAAGAAAATCGAAAGATTAAAGGATCTATGTGAATTGTACTTGAAAAACCGAAAACAAGGATTTGTTCGTAAAATGGGACTAACGAAATACGATTCTTAATAACGATTTATTAAAAGGTAATATAAAAATTGGCAATTGTCAATATTTTTGATGAAATGCTTAGAAATTGCAACCAAATCTTTAATATCTCAAATTTTTCGATATTAATAACGGTCGATTTTATTTTAAAATTCGAAAAGAACATCATAGTTTTTTTGAGAGCCTGTCATTGTTTTTGTTAAAATCAAGTGTTGAAATATAATGGAATTATTGGAATGAAATTAAAATTCAATTCAATTGATTCTTGCTGGTTTAGTATAATGATCACAAATGGCATTCGTATTCGGGTTATGCGTATCGTGTGGTAGACACCTGATGATGCATAGTTGCTGTTGACACGTTGGAACGTCAGATTCACATGACCTCTCTACTTCAACCATTATCCACAACCACCTTGAATTAAGATAATAATAGCTTCATTGCTGTATAATAATTATTGACGAATTACCTAAATCGGAAATAGCGCCTAAGATATTTCTCGAGTCACTGAGTAGTGGATATAAATTATTTTCTAACAAAATGACTTATAAAAGCAACAAAATATTTATCATCTATACATAACCAGATGGTACATTAATAATGATAATGCTGCATAATGATAGCAAAATTTCAACATCTGCAAATGTAGGTTTAAATCATTTCACGAACGTCAAAAATTAAGATTTCAATTTAATGTTGAAATTTGTACAATGATAAATCAATTACTAAGATGCCAAAAAAATTCCTGTCATTAATAGAATTAAATATCGT
>JABFPK010001988.1:0-10767 GCA_022817445.1 Habroteleia sp. ZL-2020
CTTTTGGGCCAACTAAAATAGCCTTTCAAATTAATTGGTTCTTATTCGAGCGACTTGCAAGGATCTTTTTGATTAAAAATAATTTTATGTAAAGGATTTAGAAATGCCATCATGGGCTTTATCCCGGGGATTACAATTACATTACATCGTGCAAAGTGACCTTGCTCGAATAATTTCATATAATTCAACACTAATATACGCAATTTCGTGGAGGAAAATATTTAACTGAATTAATTAAATTGTAATATCGCGAAATGGAGTAATATGTGCCTGCAAAGATATGAACTTTCTTTTTATTGAAAATTATTCTTCGCGTGGGTCTTTCGAGTTCATTGTTGGATAACTATATTGTTATTTTCAAATAAGCTTTGATAACATTTGTTGATATATATATTATATTTCTGCGAAAATTGGTTGCATTAAATATACAAATAACTTAAAATAATGAGTTCATTATAAAACAAAGTTTCAACGCATTTAAATAACAATTTGATACACTCTGTTATTAATGAAAAAAGCAAACTAAAATATATCTTTATTTAATTTAATAAAGGAAGATTTCTATATAAATCAACTATTCAGATAGTTCATCTGTAGTATGAAATTGAAATAGTAATACTTTTTAGTACGAATATATTAACATTGTAACTTAAATTAAAATCAATTTAAGAAATTAAAACTCAAATAGAAAATATATTTTATACTAGAATATTTCACCGCATTAAGCGCAGTTGTGCAATTTTAAGAAAACATTCAAAAATTGGTATTGGCTTCAAGCACATTTTAAAATAACATTTTTAATTTTAATCTATATATATAATTTCATATTAATGGCCAACAAAAGTAATCATACCGATCCATGATCCTAATTCTTTATCGATATAAATTTCTCCACTACTGTTTGACAACTGTGGCAGCAGAATTGCGCTGTAACCGATTGGCATTCCACACCCAGTCAGAATAATTAGTCCGGCACCCGCAACAATACACTGAAATCAAAAGTAAAAAAAAATACCAATTAATTTCGACGGGTGCAATGCAATTACGACAGTTGGTTGCACAAACAAAATCGATTAGCACACGAATAACGTAAGTTTCATACTTGAGCAAACACCGCACGTTTTCTGCTATATTCCACAGGATTCGGAGATTCGTCTATATCTGCATAAACATCATTATTATTTTTTTCCTTGCACAAGTGTTTATCCTTCGCGAATTCGGTGATGATGGCGGCCTCGTAGTTCGGCAGGCTCTCCTGCCTGAAACACAATGCCACGCAAAATGAATCATTCTTCGAAAGTGCGCGAGGGAAGCTCTTAGAAAAATTGTTTAGAATCAAGATTTTAAAAACTTTTAAGTAAGAAGTTCGTGTCTTGTTTTTGTATGATTACTGTTCTTTTTACTATTACGTCAAAATTTGCAAATTCTTGAGTCCAAACGTTTTTTCTAAGAATGCAAGTCACGAATTTCGCCGAGGTAAACTGTATTACGACAAAAGACAGGTCCTGGAGTTAGAAGTGTATCTATCGAGTAACATGTTTGACGCGTCTATTGATTTGAGGTGACTGACAAACGGTCTATCAACAAGAATTTTTACTTATTCGTTGTACTCGCGATACGTTGCACGCGAAACCACTCATTTGCACATTGCAGCGTGTATTTAAATGATTATTGAGAGAGAAATGAAAGCGAGACGCACACGACTTATTATCTGTTGAGATTATTGACCCGAACGGCCACGCTAGGAAAATTATTAATATTAAACTTTCTGAACAGGACTTTTAATTACAAATTTATATTTGTTAGCGAGTTAAATGGGACTGAGAGCTAAACCAAGAAAAATATTTTTAATTCCAATTGGATCTCTTTACTTTTGAGAGAAAATAATGGAACGTGATCTTTCATTTTTTCAAACCTTATCCAGGGTCTTACTATCTGTTTTGCTTGCAGAAACTAAGATTAGAGCTTATATTAAACTGCTTATAGTTTAGATTGACATTGAAATCAACAACTGCTTACTAATGAAATTTTAGCTCTTATAATGAATAATGAACTCGGAATATTTTTTGCAATGCAATACATTCAAAATAAATTCAAAATTGTATTGCTTTTATAAAATAAAATTTTAATACAAGCTTATATCAATACAATTCATTGTAATTTTTTGTATAGGATGATATTTTCAAGTGAATTATTTTTATTAAAATGATGAAAATTGCGTGAAAATTAATTTGAATGAACTTCACATCTTTACATTTTCTTAACTGCTAGAGAAACGGAAGATAAGACCATAACAACTATTGGTATAACTTTGTCAAATGTAAAGTTTTAAGTTCCCCTCAATTTGCATTAGCATTTTGACTCTAAAGGATAAGATCTTAGCAGGAATTACTATTTCAGAAGAAGAGTAACTTTAATTATAATGATTCCGGAGATTATTGCAAATAACATATGATGCCATGCTATATCAAATGTGTAAAGTACGTAACGCGACGTAATAACGTATAGATAAAATGGTAGACACCGTCGATTGTCGTGCATTTTTTCACGGATATTTTTGCAATAGCAGATATGAGATTTGACGTTTTCAATGTGACTAAGAAGTTACGTAATATGCAAATCAAATCATTTTTTCATAAAAAATATTTCAAGAATGGCGCATTTTCTCTTGTTCCGCTTTATCAAATAATTTTGATATTTATAATTTAATATTCAAATAATTTTATATGTTTTTGTATAAAATTATGCCAAGAAATTATAATACTACTGTTTAATTTATAATTTCATTCGTTTTAATTATTTTGTTTTCATTTAGTATTAATTTGCTTATCATATATATATAGTTTTATGAAATTTGTTGAAATTGCAGAAATAGTTAATTGATAATTAAAAATGACAACGGATGAAAAATCACGACGGGTCAAATAATATGTCACTCTTTTTTGTTTAAAGATATAATTAGCTGCAACAGAATTTTATGATTCGAAAGATATATATCATTGTAAAAGTAATGACGTTCGACGATTTCTTAGAAAATTATAATGGTTTTATTACAGATACCAATAGTTCATATTAAGTGTAAACTGATCATTTGTTTATTTTATTTAGTTAGTTTTTATTTGGCATGAAAAATGTTGTGATCACTCGTCAATACCTTAATTGATTTCAAAGTTTAATTGAAGCCATACTTTGTACTTTAGAAGTGTGATATAATTTTCATTTAAAATTTTAATTGAATGAAGTGACCGTTTAAATCTAGTGTTTTATTATATTAAAAATATTATTATTAAAATATTAAAAGTAGCACGAGGATAATTTGTTTAAATTTGTATAAACATTTCAACATATTTTTTTATTTTTTTAAACAAGATGTTTATAAGAAAGACTTCAATTGCTAAGTGTACGAAGAACTTGAACTCTATACAATATACATATTATTCCTATTAAACTGTTGCCAAAGAATAATATTGAGTATGCTTTGTGGATTATGAGATTCAATAAGTTCTAATACTTTGAATTATTTCCACATACTGCAAGATCAGTAATTCAATAATTTAATAGAAAACGAATGTTTTACAATGATCTATATATTTTTAGTATCTATATTTTAGGTATTATTCATGATTGCGTGTGAATGATAATTCACAAAATTATAAGGCAATTAATATTATACAAACAAGATACGCAACATAAATAAAACACAAAAACTAATTTCCTAATATGCATATAGAATTATGAAATGAATGAATTCTGATGATATAATTATTGTTTATTTTGTACCAATTAGTTTACATTTTTTTAATACAAAAATTAAATAATATGTTGTTATATAATAATATTTGGGACAACAGAGAAAGAGATTAGTTTCTTATTTTATTATGTATATTAACGATAATAAAAATCTAGTTAAAATAACTTGAATAATATATAACAATATATATTAATCATGCGAAGTCCACGTGTTCTACCTGTATTTTTGTAGAACAAATGTTTTTCAAAGCAATATCTTAAAATGCTATTAAAAAATAATTATTTGTTTTCAAATTAATAGTTGTTTGAACTTTTTAAATAATGTCGACATTAAATATTATTTTCAATTAAACAATTTCACTTTCTAGAATATAACAAATGTAATATTTTTCATTTACACGAGTATAGTAAATTGCAAATAAAATATATTTTAATTGTAAAGATGAATGTACTTATTATTTACTATATGTACTAATTATTTTCTATGTCACTTATAATTATATTTTCGGAATTTTTCTATGTTTTCGGAATATGATTTTTAATTTTATTAAAAAAAGTTAATTAAACGTGAAAAAATTTTATCGTTAACTTTCTTAATAGATAAAAAACCACTCTATCTTAAATATATATTTTTTATCGTTATATAGTAAAACATAAACGTTAATAAACATTATGAATTACACAAATATAATACAAATGGTAATAATTACAACAAATTAAACTTATAAAATAGAATTTGTTTTTCATCTAACAATTAAATTTTAGCTAATATTATGAGATGCTATTATTACTTTTTGATAATTTAATTACGATTGAATTCAAATTGCGACATTATGATTATAATGGCATAGTTTCGTAAAAATATAAATGCATGGTAAAATTAATTTAAACAAATTTCATTGCTTCATCACAAAATTAAACAATTTAAAGCAAAATATACAAAATTATTGTTTTATCTTCATCTAAATTACTTAGTGAATTTGAACAATTTTTATTTTATTATTTTTAGAATATTGATTTATATTCTACGTAAATACACAAATGAAAAAGTATTTGAAATAGGGTAATGTTTCAATACGAATTTCAAAATTTTATTTGTTCTTAATCAATAAAAACCAATGAAAAAAAGAAAAGAAAAATCAAAATGAAAAGAACAATTATTTAGTAACACAATTTTATTAAAGTGAATCATTTACTTCGGATTATATCAATTATTAAAGTATGCGAAGAATGAGCAATAAATGACACTTTTAAAGCAACTCATATTTGCCAATAACTGTTATTTTTACTGAATTAAAAGTGAATTATTTAAATTAAATTTTTTGTTCCAACTTATTTACGAAACAATTTAAGTTTGGTTTTGTTTTAAGCGACTCAAACAACATAAGAATTTTAAATCATTTTTACTTAATTCTCGGTATTACAAACTTGGAAGTAAACTATAATGCGATTAAAATTCGTCATTTTCAAAAAAAAAACTCACCTGTCTTGTAAAACCATTTTTGCAAAGTTCACTTTGGCTTTGCACGTTGTATACACAGGCTCTTCAGTTTTGAAAATTTACATGAGCATAGTTAACATGCTACAAATAATATTACACAACAAAGGACAAGGAACGAACCAATCGACCAGTATTGCAATGGAATCAGTGTTTACACTTCTTGTACGCGGTTGAAATTCTCAATTTGCGAAGAGAGGGGAAAATAAAAGTTGGCTATTAAATCAAAGTCTAACGAGACAGCGGCACTCTTCAACAGGTGCACTTTTTACTTGTTTAAGTTGTTTTGAATCGCGAGGGTGCGCACATTAATGATGACTGAACTCGGTTGCGGCACGATCCGGGCTTTTATGTTGTACCGCGAGGTGTGATTTCTTCTGTTTTGTCACAAATAATCTTAATTATTGATTCAAGCTAACAGTTTTTTGTGAGTCCACAATATATATGTTATAAAATTTAAGTCCACTACAGTTTATTTGATCGCGATACTTCTAGTACGGTTCTTCGTTTGGACTCCGACTCCCGAGTTAGGAGGAGATAAGAAGTAGGAATGAACTGAATGAAATATTAGAGCCCCAACTATGCTTTTATAAGCAGATGACTTTGATTACGATCACCGATGTCGTCGGGTGTTAAATTGTTCCGACGAGGAACGCCACTTGTATTGTTATCCACAGTGCGTACTGGTCTCAAAGGAAATTGAGCAGAATTACCTTTTAGAAGAAAGTACTTTTCTGCGCAACTTTCAGAAATCAGCATTCTTCGCGCCAACGATTAAACAAATGCCATTTTGTTATTCGTTGCTAAGTTTTATATTATGATTTTATATATATTCATTGCATTTTAATTTTATAAAATATTAACACTTTAAACAAATTTAATAATTATATAAATATATAATTTCAAATAGTATATAATAAAATTTGCTATATTAAAATATATGTATTAGAATTTAAATTAATGTAACATATATTAACAGATTCATTACATAATAAAAAGAAAATTATATATAAGTTAATGGAATACTTGAATTTACTAATGTTTTTAATTAAAAACAAATAATGAATTTTAGGATTTAAAAAAATATATTTTAAGTATATATAAATATAAGATATTATTGTTACAATTTGTTCTATTTCAGTTAATTCTATGTAAACATTACTTATCGAAAGCAAATAATGTGAGCAACACCTGATGGACACTTGATAATGATGGCTATACAAGTAGTAAAATCATCTTCGTCATATGTAATGTACAAACGAATTAAAATTCACATGTTTTGAATTTAATGATTTGTATTACTGCAATTTATAGATATTATTATATACGCAGAGAAAAATTATTTATTTTCCAGCTATTTTTATAGCTAAAGATCGGATTAGTTATATTTTATTGTTATTTCTACACTATAATTATTTTTGTTTTAGCTAAAATACAATTACTGTAGGTAAAACTATAGCTACTGTATCAATTATTGATTATTATATTACATTGAAAAATCATACATATGAAATTGGGGTAGAAATCCTACCGAATACACCTCGTCGTAGTCACCCTGGGTAACGCTAAAAGTCGGCGGTCTCCATACACGCAGTTAAAGTAAAAAATTATAAATATATTTTTTTACATTATATTTTTTATTGACATTTAAATTTTACAAAATGTTATTTTGTTATTGTTACATATATGTAATACGTGAAAAATTGAATCAGTTTAATATTTATACTGGTTTAAATATTTTAATGTATGCTTGTTCATTCTTATGCAGTTTAAAACTCTTTAGTTACTTATTAGATCAAGTTATATTTAAATATGAATTATACTTATTATTGTTTTTAATTTTTGCGAAAAATCATTAATGATATTATTTTTACTTAAATTTATTTTATTAATAATTCATATTAAATTTATTATGAATTGTTTATTGTCAAGAGTTATTAAACATTACGTCAAGTTATTATTACAAATCTGAGAAACATAATTAATTAAAAAAGAAAAATGATAATATATAAATAAATCATATGTGATTTTTAAAAACAGTAAGTTTAGATGAAATGAAACTGATAAATTAGATGAATTTGGTGAATCCAAGGGATTCAAATTTATAAAAATGTTAAATGTTATGTGGATAGATTTAGAAATTATAACATGTAGATTTCTGATAATGAAATATTTTGGAAGAAAATATTTATAATAAAAAAAAAAATAATTATTGCTATTAAATCAAAATTTTGGAGTTCATATATTTAATTTACATCATTCACTATCAAATATTTACTTTGTAATTATTCAGTTATTATACAGCATAATTATACAATCGTTATCAATAACCCTTAATAAAATATTGCTAATTAAATTGACAGATAAATCATGAAAATGAACTCTAATTATGTATTGCAAAAATTAATAATAATGACAATGAATTAAAAATGAAGATAATATATATATTTATTCTTTCTTAAAATTAAAAATTATTTATGTGTATAAATTATTTATTAAATCTCTTGTCTTATAATTAAATAGTATGGAATACGATTTTCAAATTAAATGAATTCTTTTATTACTGTTCCATTATAGATAATGATAAACACATTTAATAATATAATATTAATGTGAATTAGTGCATATATATTTTCGGCGTTTATTATCTCTATCGAGTTGTTATTTTTGACGCGCTTCATTTATGCAATGTTTAAATTAGATAAAATAAGATTTGAATTATCATTTTTAAATAATCATTCTGAAATTATTAATTAATCGGTATATAGTTTAATTAAATTTAAGTGACAACAGAGTACGATTGTGATTTTATAGGAATTATCTGAATTGATTTATTTGATTAAGATAACAAATTGTACTATAAGTATATCTGTATATCTAACAAATTTAGTATAACTCGATGGATTTCGTCTAAAGCAAATATTTTTGAATCCTGCTGAAAGGTTAGATTAGTGACTTTTAAAAATATACGTTAACACATTTTAACTGGAATATTCACATTGAAATTTATCATTATTTCTTATTTTTGATTGATGTGTGTATTATGAAGTGTAACATAACAATTTCAAAAAAATCTCAATAATCGAATAATATTTATTATGTTAAATTAGAATTTACTAATCACATAGGTAAACTTTATTTGTTTTTAATTATCAGTATCTTGTACTACAAATATAAAAAGATCTTTAACTTATTATAATACATATGTCAACATTACAGATCATGCAAGTTATTTTTATGTTATAAATTATATAATGTTGAAGATGATATATTAAGTCGGTTACATTTTTCATTGTATTAATGAGAAATATAAGCCTATCTATTAAGTTAGAGTTAAAATTAATATATATTAATAGTGAAAAATTATACTGTTTAACTCATTTTATATTATCTTTTTAATAAAACAAAATTATCTTAGATTTCAATAATTATAGATAACATATTAACATTCCAGTAATACGAACGAAACAGGTACGTTTCCTTTAAAAAATAAATTAAATGTCATAAAAAGCAAATATATTAAGTTAATGACTTATAATAATATATTAAATTATAAATTATATTTCATAAATAATAAAATTACTCCTTAAAAATATATTAATCCAATTAATTTCCAAAGAAGCATATTCTACTACATCATATATAAATAAAATATCAGTTTTCTATAGTCAACGGTATTTTCATATGATAAATTATAAAATATTCTTTGCTTATTTAATTGTTTAATAGTTCTGTGTTAAAGCAGATCTGTTGTTACATTTTTCTCGTGTAATGAAATGATAGTTTATTTCAATAAAGACTCGGTAAATTTTAATTTGACCTAATTTATATTTTCACTGCTGGAATTGAATTTAAATCGTATTCTAAGTTTCGAGAAATTAACAGTATATCTATTCTTTTATATGGTTATATAATATTAATCACTTTTTATGATAAGATTTTTAGGTATATATCATTTTAACAAAATTAGTATTTTAATTGTTTACTTCTGCTAAAACATAATAATTTATAAAATTCAATCAAAAAATTAAGTAATGTAATTATAAATTCACTAATAATACAAATGTTTTTTATTTAATAAATAATAAATCATTTTTTTTAAATGCAGAGAAATCAATTCACTTTTGAATATTTTTATAATAAATATTATAAAAATTTATCAAAGTATAATAAAATTAATTTACAAAAAGATAAAAAAAATATTTAAATAAGTCTCAAAATGTTTAAAGTAATACTAAATAAATTACAGATCGTAACGTTGAATACATGTTTTTACGATGCTATTTGCACAAACTTCAACTTGACATAAATAATTATTTAAAGGTTTTTAGAGTATTTTTTCAAAGAGGGAAAAACCGATTTATAATATATTATATACTACAAGATATTAAATTAAATTTAAAAATAACCAAAGAAATAAGTCATTGGTACTATCACACACAATAAAAGTAGTTTAAAAAATATATGATATATATTTTTTATATATATCATATTTATATATATCATATCATATATATGAGTACAGTATAGTTGATTAGGAAATATGTACGAGTTCGATACTATAAACACATTAGAGTGTTTTAATATAAATTATGATTGATATTACGGATTTATTTAGAATATCATTCATAATTTTAAAAAGTTTATTTTTTTTGTTTATAAAAAATAACAAATGCAATTATATTTTAGTGCAATTGTGTATTTATAACCATAAAAAATGTTCATATTTAAAATTCACTATTTTAAATAGTTACAGTAACCATTTTTTTCTATAAGTATTTCGATATTTCGGATTGAAGTTCTTTTATATTAAACATTTTAAGTGACAGAAGTTGTAGTTACTTTTCTAGAATACCACATTGAACTGTTGAATATAAAAACCAGAAAAAAATATTTGCATTTTAAGTTGTGATTTTGTAATTATTCTTTTGTGATTATCATTTTTACAGAATCATTATTATCACGTTTACTAATTTTAATCGTTATCTATAAATATAAGTATAACTTTTATAACAAAATGAGAAGGGAAAATGTGTTTATATATATAATTCGGATTTCTATTATATAATTTTTCAATGACAGTGCTGATTAACTAATGGATTTCATTTAGCAGAAATAATATTAAACATGTTTCGTGGTAATTTTATATAATTTAATACTAATGATCAATTTTATTATTCTATTAATAATTTGCAACAGCTTTCCAAACTAATATTTGATAGTTGATACTAATTCTTTTGGAATTTTGATGTTTTTCTTAATAGTATGATACACAAACTATTAGTTTACTATGGAAAAATAATACATTGAATTTGATAATAATTAAACTTGAAGTATAAACACATATTTTTCCGAAATTATGAAAAGAAAAAAAACGTGCCAATATATTATTTGATGTTTTTCGATTTTTTGCTACAATAAAATATATTTTAAGCAATGAAGGAAAATTTAATTAAATTTATATAGTTTTAACAAAATTTTATATAATTTTTAATAAATAATAAAATTCCATATTAGAC
>JABFPK010001991.1:0-10765 GCA_022817445.1 Habroteleia sp. ZL-2020
GGAATAAATATCACCATCCACTTGGCAATTGAAATTCTTTATAATTATCGTTTATTTTCAATAGTTACAAAATAAATTCTTCACAAAAGTTAATGCTAAGCGTGAGATAGTCATAACATTTTTGCATTTCTCAATAAACTTTTTTAATCTTTACAAAAGGCTTTTCAATTAAATAAGTCACTCGGTCGGTAACGATAGGTAGCTCCGTCGATAACGGTCGAGGAATGCAAATGTGAGTGAACGGTCGTTAAGTGGCACTCATGGCGGAATAATTATTGAAGATCGCAGAAGATCGACGAAGGATAGTGTCTGATTGAGCGCTGATGGGAAAGAACCGGCGCTTCCCCGGGGCACTTGATTAATGCAGTATCGTCTTGTTGCAAGGGTCGCGATCGTGTCTGCATTTGCGCCGACAGTGAGAAAACGCGCAAGGGCTCGTTTTTCCTCTGTTTTATTCAAACGCGGGCGTCCTTATCTCCGACGCCACTTTACAGTGTGTTTCAAGGCTACAAAAGCCCGTGCACGCGATTACGAGATACCGCATCGCATTACTTTGCACGCGACCCCGGATAGCACGCCTCAGACGTTTCGTCGTGGATGTCGAAACTTCCGATTTCGTAGGCACGCATTCGCGTAAGAGGCAGCAGTTTATCGACATCGCGCGTTGTTGCTTATCAATCGGCTAATTTTTATTAAGCCTTTGAAAGTAATTCGCACTTGTGACGATAATACAAGGTGATTCGAAATTAACGTTACACGTGCTTGCTAGTTAATTTCTTACAATTTAATCACTACAAAGCGATGATAACAATTTACCACGCGCTATCATAACTGCTATGATAATGCCGACCATTCAAATGGGTAAAGAACGGCTGTTAATTGTAAATTGCACTGTGTGAGATAGTGCTCGGAAAAAAAAACTAGAAACGAATTTATTATAAGACTGTTAAATCACGTCACAAGCATTGTACATTGTAAAACTTTCTACTTTTGTGGAATCTGTATGCAGGATACGATCTCTAAATAGAGCTGACACAAGATTTTCTTGAATTTGAAAAAGAAAAAGTGACAATTAAATTATTTTGTTCATTTAAACATGCTTTAAAGTGTGATTGGGCATGTTTATTAAGCCTTATTTGATAATGTAAATAGTATAAATATATTGTAGAATGAAAATTTATTACGCAAATATCGAATTCCAATCTCAAATGTGAAACCACTTAATGTTACAACTTTATACGTATATATATATGTGTGTATCTCTAATAAAATACTTCCACAAACATTTGCATTGCATTTATGTCAGTATTTAAAATTTAATATTCTCTGTTCGTACGCAAAATTACAGTAATCAACGTTTGATTGAATCTATGGTAAAATATATAAATATATATCCGAAGAGAAGACATTAGTATCGCTTTCAAGCAACCATTAAGTGAACATCGAAATGCATTTCTTGTCATTCTCATCTCAGCGAACACATGTTATGTCGCGGATCCTCCCAATCACGAATCCGTGACGGCAAGGAAAGCAAGCCTGCAGACGTAATCAAAACGACAGGCATTTCTGCGAGATTAAATATCTCAATTCGGCATCAGCCCAATTCGCCTTTCGCAGTCCAGTCCTTCTCGTGCAACCAGTTTAACCCATTGAGCAAAATTTGCTTGCCTTCTGCCCAAAGTGAACCGTTTTTGAATATAATCAATTCTTTTATAACTCAAAAAGAAAAACTAATGAATGTTTCATTTTTCAAATTCGTCGAACCAAAAATAAATAGCTCCTGAGAAATTAAATCACCTACGATAAATAAAGATTGCAAAATTCACGCGCGACGCTGAAAGAATTCGCATTCGATCGCGACGATTTAATTAACGGTCGTGTAATACGAGGCTCGCGACGAAAAAACGGTAAAGTAAATTTGACACGAATAAGACAGGGCATTGTGTTGGAAACACCGCTTTCGAGCCAAATTCATTCACCCAATTCAATTCATGTTATGAATGTAATTGCCGCACGTAAACGTTGCACTCAAATGTGAAGTCTTAAAGCGTCAACTCACTTGAATGCATATTTTTAGCACTACCTAGTCGAAAAATTGCTTCCGACTAAAGAACAAGTCATTTTAATTTGATAGTTTTATTTTATGAAGAAATTTTATTTGGTTTTTAATAACTTATTCATGTGATCCTTGTAGGATCATTTTAACATGTATGAATACATATATTTATTGTTTGTTTTTAAAATATATTGTTTTATGTCTCAGTGAAATTCCAGTTATTGCAAGTGAAGTATATATGTGTTTAATATCTGGTTTTTTAACTTGTTCGTATAAAAATAATATGATGCACATGACTTAACAGCAGTGAAAGAACAAATGAATTTAAATTTTTCGTTGAAACAATAATGCAGCGTTGAAAATTATTCGACGATAGAGCTTATAGTGAAGGTTTCACGTTTTGGAAGTTAATTGACACCGTAGCCAAAATTCGCACGCCGGAAAAGATGGCGAGAAAGTCGCGTCCGACGGGCTCGGAGGCCAATTTCTGAATGCAAATACCTGCGGCGTCGAGAGTCGGGGTGAGAGGTTGAGAAAGGGGTGGTATGCAAATAGAAAGCTGTTACGTTGGGTTTTGCCTCCTCCGTCTCATCCGTTCGTCGCTTCGCTCTCCCGTCTCTGCTCGAGTTCTTCGTTTCACCGTGTCCGGATAACATCAGGGCCCGGCCCCCTTTTCATCGTGTCTCACATAAATATTTACCTCTCGCCAAAAATGCGAAATACGTCATTTCTCAAAATAATAATTCAACTCAAATTGCGTTTCGATCTAATACATTTCAAACGCAAAACACATTTTTTTTAATTTTAAAAATTAATTTAAAATTGTGTAAACAATCGGCTAATTAGTTTCAAAATACTTATTATTCCTCCGAAACTGTTATTTCAATATTGGTACCGCATTGAATAGTTTTCTACGGAAAATTTGAATATTTGAGAAGTATAGTGTTTCGTTTGCGAAAAATTGTATAAGAATTATGATCAGTAAATCAATTGCAAATTGGCATTTGATATCAATTAGGTGGCTGGAGTGAATGGCGATGAGTTCTTTTGAGTTACTTAACGACGCGACGCAAATAAGTGTCAGAAAGTCGAGTTCTTGTATTTATGAAAGAAGCCATCCTCTTTGAGGCAGAAAAGAGAGCGAAATAAAGCCGCTTTCTTTCGGATGCAAAAGTACTCGTGCTGCATTTCAGGCCAATCCGCGTCTATAACCTCTCGTTATTAACAGATCCCCGTCCCGTGAAAACATTTAGAGCAAACGCCCGTTGAATAAAATATAACTCAATTTTCCCCGACAAAGGTCATTTTTACGAAACGAAAGAAAAACAACGGAAGAAAAAACTCTACTCGACGTAATTGCTAAAAAAGGAGCCAGTTTATATCGTTCTTCGCGCGCGTCTCCGATCTTTACCCCTCTTTTTTCATTTTTTTTCTTTCATCGATCTCATCGACGCCGGGATCTATATACCAGTAGGCGAATTTCTTGGTCGCGGACTCGGAGGTAGCACGGTATAATTTAGGCGTTTATGGCTTGCCGAGGAGAAATAATAATTTAGTGGGCGTCGACAGTCTTCATCCCTCGGGTTCCCCTGGCCCCGCGCCGCGTTGTATAAATAACGAGTGGCGCCAGTCGAACTTCTACCGTTACATTATCTCCAGCGATTTACACGCCATGAGATGAGCCTATCATGTGATAATATGCAATCGCATGCGTTGCGCATGCGCGCACGCAATCGTAACCCCGAACTTACGTGCGTTTTGGGTAAACCGCAAATTGGCCACACAACGTTATCGCGTCAAACATCTCGATTTCGTGCCCATGATGCTGATTTATTTCTCAAATGTATTCATTACGCCGCGCAGATGGCGCTGCCCTTCTACTTACTCTGTCTACGAATACAGCTTTACGTCCTTTTATTGCGAACTATAAATATTTTACAAAAATTATTTATATATTTATTATTATCATTATTATTATTATTATTATTATTATTATTATTATTATTATTATTCTTTATTATAACTAAATAATAAAAAAACAATAAACTTACTTAAATGATATTAATATTTGTATAGTTTCGACTATAGAAAATTTAATTGAATTCAACTTTTTATATAGATTATAGTAAGATTATCAATGTCTGTCATTGAACAAAATAAATACTCTCTCGATTATTCCTCCATTATAATTAAACTACGCGTATAAATCCTTGCTGATTAATCAACGATTACTTAAAAGCAAATCAGTATCCATTTTTTGTTGAGCAATATGTTTTTTTTCCGGTCGCTTCTCGTATACATCATATCACTTGGGACCAAATAACCAAAATCTCTTTGACGCCTATGCTCCCGCTCTACTTTTTGCTCACATTAATCTCCGGCATTTCTCTTACACGCGAACTCCCAAATGCTAATGACGCGCGCGATTACTCTTCTATGGTCAATGCTCAAGCTCCGGCGTCATGCCCGTCGTTAGTCCGATCAAATAGTCAGTGGCAGCTGATGTATAGGGCTCCTATTAAAATTCCCTAGGTGAACAGCATGATTAATTGGCGACGTTTATTCAAATATCTCGTATGGCGCCACCGCTCGAATTAAGGCAGTTGAACGTACCAGAGAAACAAAACACGTTGAGGCTAAAAAATAAAACAAAATGTAACAAAAATCAGACCGAGGGCTAAAGAAAATACACTTCCCATTTGATTTTCTGAAGAAAACTCGCTGGGAATATATAAAAAGTTCAAATTAACGAGGGGAAGACTTTACACTTATTACTCGGTAATGGGCAGATATGTTGCCCGGCACTTCGAGATTATATTAATACCATAATTTTCCATTACCCCTGCCAGTAATTACTTCGATATCTCTAATAATACAGTCGACGCGTCAATTATCGTGTATCTTGATAGACTGTACCTGTCGGTACTATGGAAAAATTATTTGCCTCACGTGGTGCAAATCTAATTACTTTCCTTTTAGTTGTTATCGATATATTAGATAATTGATGATTTATAGTAATTCATTGATTTGCTGCGAGTGTACGTTTCTCTTATATATATGTACTGTAATTGCGTTTTTAGAAATTTGGTTAAATCATTTGAATATATAATTTTACGAATTCTAAAATCTTTACACTGATTATTATAGTTCAAAGGACATACGTGCAAAATTCCTGATAATTAAACAGAAGATATTTAACATTCAATAAATATCCAAATTGTACCTCTAGGTACATATATATATGTAGAAAAGTGTTTACTTTGAATTGTATATGATATAAAATTGTATTAAAACATCTGTTGAAGACCTTTTTCAAAATATGATATAGAATTATATATATATAGTGTTATTAGAAATTAATTCAGTATTGTAATAATCTCAGGAAAAAATATCTTAATAAAAATATAAGAATACGTTGTGAAAACTTTAAAATACATATTATTGACTTAAAATATTAAGTAATTTATTCTTGGAATTTATTCTTATTTATTCTTGGATTAAGGTAATAATTCAAGCGCTAATTACGAAATTAGGATTAGTTTAAATATTTTTCTTATGAAAACTTAAAAATTTAGGTTGAAATATTCAAACGATTCTATCACTCTGGGAAAATATTTTTTAGTGCACTATTGCAGTATTTGAAAACAATCTAACTCCGTTGAAGCTGACTTACGTTATCACCTTAACTTAAATTTTAATTCAAATAAATTTTAATTCACCCAGAAATTAATTATATTTGATACTATTTCTACCATTATAGTTAGATTTTAAGTCCTTGATAAATAATATTCATTTACAAAATATGTTTAAATACTATAACTTTAGAACTGAACGAATGAAATTTCATTTCTCTTTTTTGATTAATTAAATGAGATTCAAAATATTAACTAATATATACGTTTGCTTCTGCACTCAAAAATATCTATACGTTTTTAAAAAATATTTCATAATGACTGATATTCCTCTAGAATTTTAGTCCTAAAATAGAGTTTGTAGAGAATAATTATTTGCGAAATGTTCTTTAAAAGGCAACAAAATTCGTCTCCAGCACATATAGATGAAAACTAAATTTTTGTTGCGTGTTTCAATTGCAGCTAAAGCGAGTTGTATATCAAATAATTTATTGGTTTTCATTGGGATTTTTTATTTTGCGGCAATTACTCCGATTCAAAGGGGAATTTCTTTGCAATTTAATTTCGAAAATCGTCCCCGACCTTATTTCATTAAAAACCCCGCGACGCGCTAGAATTCAGCTTTTAATTGCACTACAATTTTCCGCGCGCGTTTTTCCCAACCAAGACAGTTATTGGAGCGTACGAGTGTAAAATTAACCGAGGTATTAATTACCTAGCTGTTAGCACTCCGCTGTTCTCGCATTAGCTCGCGATATCAGTCTCTCGCGATTCCCATTACTTTATAAAGTAATTAACCGCTGTGTTATTATGATAAATGGATTATATTATAGCGTCGGATTGATTTGTTCGGCACTCGTTTCGGATTATTAACGTTATCGTCGGTACCGCGCGTGCGCGTTTTATGGTTGTCGTCACGGCTGAGCTGCCGCGACAATGCGAAATGCAGCGACGCGCACAATTATAAATATTAATTGCGTTACCACGCGCCGCGTCGCTGGCTATTAGCGACGCGTTGCGGCGTGCAAACGGGTTGCGCGTTTTTTTCAAGGTGGCCCGAAAACGTCGCTAGCCGATTGCGACATCCCCATCGGCACAATCAAACGAGACGCCGGCCGACAGCTTCGATATTTAACGAGTTGCCGAGCCGAGTGAATTCGAATTAATTGAGCCTGATTTGAAATCCAATCTGCGCCGGAGATGACCTTTCTCTCGCGATCGATCGAATCCGCTCGATCGCATGAGATTAAATCGTTCTACGGACAAAGAGATCGCGACAACTTACAACCGACGAACGGCAGGACATGACTTTTTCATCATTTTTGCTTTTTACACGATTAGTCAGTCGATTATTATTAGTCGCGATCGATTTTGAATTTTCGCATTTCTGAATTTGGATTTATTTGCATTCTCGACAATAATTGGGTTCTAGTGATTAACCCTAATATTTCTGCTCTTGCGTATATATATAATATGTATTATAGCAGTCTTTCACTCTTAGCTCTACGTTATTCTATTAGACTGAATAGATAATACCTCTATCAATCCGCGTGAAAAAAATAATCGTGGCTGAGTCCATGGGAAGAATTTTTGCCACGGAGTTTTCTTCATTTTTACATGGCTCTGGCCACGTGTGCCACAGGCTCTCCACCCGTAAGAGATTCATAACGTTTGGACAAATCCCATAGATATCTCATAGATATTTGTTGAAACTATAAATATATAATTTTTTAAATAATTTTATATACAAATTTTTAATTATTAAATTGGTATAATAATTTCTAACCCGACGTGATATTTTTGTGATTTCTGACGTGATAACCCAACATCTTACCGTTGAGCTAAACTTCTATTTCGTTTTCTTAACCAAGTTTCACATTAAGTAATGGTCATTTGTTAGCCTGCCTTTCAATAAAAAACTTATGAATATCAAAAACAAATAGAAGTTAAGATCAGCGGTAAGATGTTGGGTTATCAAGTCAGAGGCAAGAGTTCAAGATCTGTAAAAAGAAAGACAGTTTTTTTAGAAATTATTATACCAATATAATAATTAAAAGTTTTTACCTAAAATTATTTTAAAAAATATATATTTTTTATTTCAATAAATATCCGTAGAACATCCATAGGATTTTTCCAAATGCCATAGATTTCCCACGGGTAGTAGAGCTTGTGGTACACGTGGCCAAAGCCGTGTTACATTGTGGAAAACTCTGTGGCAAAAATTTTTCCCTTGGACTCACACAGTCACAAATATATTGTCCACCCGAGAATATTGGATAAAAATGGTTAAGGTGATAAAGCAAGTTTGCATTAACGGAATTAGGGTATTTTTAAATATTATTTTTTTGTTATTGAATTTGTTTTTAAGTAAATATTTGGATATTTACTTAAGTAAATTTTCAGATATTTAATGGGAAAATACTCTATTAAATAAAAAAATAGTTTTAATGATCTAATTTTTCTTAATTTACGGAACTCGTTTTTTCTACCTCAAAAACTATTTCCGTACTTACAGCAACAATACACTACAAAAAATGTATTTTGTGCAAAAAAAATATTTTCCAGAGTGAGAGAATCGTCTGAATATTTTAATCTCAATTTTTAAGTTTTCATAACAAATATACTTAAAATAACTCTAATCTAGTAAATAACGCTTGAACTATCACCTTAATTTAAATAAAACAGGCTAGTTACAATTAATTGTTATAATTAACAGTCCGTAAATTGAATAATTTATACAGTCAAAGACACTATTATATTTGAACAAACAATTTTTCTCAGTGTATAAATAAATGTATAAAGGATATTTATTTCTAAAATTTCTACAAAAGCAATTATTTATCAAAGATGTGTTATTTTTAATAAATATAATTTATAATGTATTATGATAAATACAATAATAATTTTAAATTATATATAGAATATTAACTAAGTTAAAAGGTAATGTATAACAGTGACTTTATTTTTCATTTGAATTGTAAATGTAATTACATATTTATATAAATAACTCATAATTTATTTATTTAATTAATTAATTAATTAATTTAATTTATTTAATTTGTTATTTAACAAAACAAATATTAATTCGCAAACACACAATTTGATCACGATATAAAATTAGATATATATGTATATAAGTTTTTTACTGAAAACTAGAATAAGAAAGTAGAATAAGCTTACAACGTTTTACAAATTATTATTGAATAATGAAATGAAGTTTTATTTCCCTAAATATATTAATACGACTTCATTTCTCTAACGGTAACAAAATATGGCAAAACAGTCATTTTTTTTAATTGAAACGTAGAAATAAACTAACAAATACGTTTGCATCATTCCAGAATTGTGGAACGAATTTTGTTCTTACCTAGAGTTTTAGTAAGGTGTCTCTAAACTCGTCGAAATTAGACGAGCAACGACTTTGAAATTCCGCAGATGACCGGTTAAAGTAGGCTCACGCTGCGGGGGTTCGGACGAGGCTACGACAAGAGAAAGAGACAGGCAACCAAGACCTGGCTATCGGTTTCCCTATCGGACTACTCATCTCTCAGTTCGAGATCCGGACCTCGGGAATGAGAGCCGCGCATAAACCTAGCCTTAACTGCTTTACGACGATCGTTTGTACCGATTTGTTCGACAACGGTCTTCGAGTAAGGGGGAAGCAGATTTCTAACCCCCTTTCCCCCATGCAAATGGATTCGCAATAAAGCCTCGACTTACTCTCGACCAATATCTTGGTCCTAACTCCTAGCATCTACGGGAGTAAATCTCCACATTTCTTTTTCGCTTTGTTTTTTATTGGCCGACGGCAACGCCATCTTGCGGATGATTGATACAAACACTTGCTGCTGAAAAACAACGGTTCCGCGCCGTAAATCGTTCGGCGAACGAAACCAACTGCTCAGTTTATCTGTCAGAACTATCTTCGTTATTTAGACCAAAGCATTTCGACCCGAAACAACCCAGACAAATATCTAAACGAGTTGAAAGTGTGATGACAAATCACGCCGCTGATCACTTTTCAGGCAACCTTCGACTCGACAAATATGTCGCTGTCGTCGGGAGTCGCCACTCCGATATGTCACGATACCCATCGATGTCTCAGACAATATGTAAACAACGCTTCTATTATTTCAACCAATCAAATATTTTGTTGTTTCTCCACAATGTCGTTAATTATTAAAAGAAATGTATTTCACATTTAAGTATCATCTTTCTTGAAATTCATATTATTTCTAAATTTGATAACAGATTAATAATATCTAAATTGTAAAGAACATTACTGTATTTGTAATGAAGTAAAAAGAATGTGGAAATGATTTATTTTTTGCATATAAGAAGAATAATTATATGAAAAAAAATATTTATGTTAAGACTTATAAAATTCTGTTTAATACATTAAACTTTAAGTTTAATTGGATCAAATGAAAATAATGATAAATTCAAATATTATAAAGTTAATGCTGTAGAGATTTGAACAATTTCTACCTGAAAATTATACTTTTGTTTGATTATTGAAATCAATATCAATAATATTTTTTCTCTAATAATTTATTATTCTAAACATCCACTGTTACAATAGCATAATTGCAATTTTGATTAAGAATTGATAATTGTATAATCATTTATTCAGAGTTGGTAATAAGTGTTATTTAGTCATTTACACTGAAATTATAAAGTTTTACTATAGGATTTATGTAAATTAATTTCTACAGATTAAAGTTTTCATTTTTTCTTGAAAAATACATTGATATAGCCGTTAAAAATAGGTTGAAAACAGAAGCCGCGTCGGAATTAATGAAGAATTGCGTTACGCGATAAAGTAACTTAAGTCGGCGCTACTGAATCACGGATACTCCAGGTCTCAGTAATGACGCGTTTGTAAATAAATACGAGACTCGATTTATCGACGCGTCCGGCGATAGCAATCTTACGGCGCGGTGTCTCAGTGCCAATTATTTATTATACACGCAGACTGACATTGTTTCATTCGTACCGAGAAAAATTGATGTCGCAAAAACAATAGCCGTTGTTTGTTTCATATGTAACGCGCTCGTTATCATTCGCCGCGCATTCC
>JABFPK010001992.1:0-10763 GCA_022817445.1 Habroteleia sp. ZL-2020
GTGCAAAGTAAAATGTATAATAGCGCTCAGGTTGACGCTTCATCAGGAAGAATTGTCGAAAATAAAAATACAAACTCACCCGTCCTGCGGTTCGATCGAATTAAATGCACTGTTTCGTTATCAGACACTTATACTTAAGTCGAGCCGCGACGATACGTGTTAAAACCGATTTAACGCAGGTCCAGGTCCAGTGTCGAATGTGATTTTATCACTGACGTGAACAGAAATACACGGAATGCATTCTCTGTAGAAGAAACACGTAACCGCGTGCAAAAGGTTGTGAGTCGACGCGACACAATTTCTGATGAAACTTCTACCGGTATTTCTATCGACTGTGCAACTGTGTTACTAATGTAATCAGATCCCTTGTTCTGTGTTATTCTAAGAATCCATATCCATATCAATTCGCGAAATGTTTATTCGTAATTGCACTTGTTCTTCTTTACCTCCGACAGATAAAACAGAAAAACAGTTCACTTTATTTTCGCGAAAGCAATTAAATTTTGGTCAGAATTAAATATAAATTTTTCATCTTATTTATTTTTAGTACGAAATAATGTGTAAGAATAGGATAGGAAAATAAACGTTCGTTTCATTTTGAATAAAACAAATTTATTGTTGCGCGAAAACGGTGGAAGCTGTGGAATTTGGTTAAGATCTTTGCAATAGATGGCGCGATCACTTTCAGTGACAGTGATGTGGCACGCGTGGCTGGCATAACACAGAAATATGTAATACATAGATGATAGATGTCATCCGACGTTTCGATGATAAAAAGAGATAGCATACGGTGCCGGTTATCTCTTTCCAACGGCGCACGCGCATTATGGCTAGGCGAAAGAGCAACAGTGTTGTTTATAATTTATAGAGATTTTTCGGTATTTATTAATGTTTGTAATAAAATACAAAAATGACAAAGACCTGCATTGTTTGCAAAAAGGAGTCAATCCCCGGAGACAGCAGTCGTGCATTTCACAAGTAAGAGCGTGTTAATTGAAGTAAATAAAAAGGAATATTAATAAATATTTCAATATATAATTGTGTTATTAATTTAATTATACACGCTTTTATAAATTACATAACTTATAGCTAAAATGCATATGTTGATTAAGTCGATAGCAAGAATTAATTCAAAGATTTAGTTTTAGTCTGTTCGCGCTCTAAAACGGGAAACGGAATACGGAAAAAACGGGGAAAAGAGGAAAATATTCATATGAAATATATTCTCGTTAGGATAGGTTTATATTTTTAAAAAACTAAGAAATAAATGATTAAAAGGTTTATATTTTTAAAGAAATTAATAATTAATAATTAATTAACACGATTCAAAATAGGTTTAAATTTTTTGAAAACTAACAAATAATTAAAATACAGAAATAGGTTTATGTTAAAATAAAAATTAATACAATTAAAAAATGCATTTCCTTTAATTATTTAATATATGTAAAATATAAATAAAATTCAAATATTATATTAATATTGAATTGCAATATTAAACACGTATTGTTTTTTCCGTATTCCGTTTTCTGTTTTAGGATGCGAATAAACACTTTTAAACCATAAAATAAACCTTTTTTATTAGACAGCTAACTTTGTTTTTCAATGTAAATCGTCAAAATTATATTCGAAATGATTCCTCATTTGCAAATGTACACTGAACATTGTTAAAAATTAATCAAAGAAAAGAAATTGCAAGAAAAAAAACCATATAATTTTTATTTGTGCACTTAAACCTTGTTCGTTTTCATATTTAAAACAAATATTATTCCTTTTTTGCCATAAATTAATATAAATAAAAAGAAACACCAATCCTTATTAAATATATAAAAAATCTTTTAATTTAAATTTCCTAATAACAAATATTAATTACATTTTTGTCATAAATTAATATAAATAAAAAGGTACTGCAATCGTTATTAAATATATAAAAAATCTTTTAATTTAGATTTCCTAAGAACAATGATTATAAACAAAAGTGGATGGATGCCATTAACGTAACACGCGTGGCAGCTTATTCAACAATTTGCAGCGAGCACTTCGACGCTAATTGTTACCACCAAACTAATGGTTATACCTACATAAGAAGATTACTATCAAATGCAATTCCGACTCTCATGAAAAAGGAAAGGGTTCTTTCTAACATCACGAATGCCAGTCCATCTTCGAATACTGAAAACATAGCAACTCTGTTAGAAAATAGTGATGAAGAGGCTGGTTTTCAAGAAGAAATACAAACTGAAGATGAACCAAATGCAGTGAAAACAAACTGTGATCAGTTTGCCTTGTGCAACACAAATTCCACGAATATAATTGGAGACAATTTATGTAATGATTCAATATCAGAAGATGCACCTCATGACCCATGTCTTTCTACATCGTTTATTAAAGTAAATGCAGAAAACAGTTTAAAAAGGTATATTTTTGTGAACTTTTATACAATTTTGTATAAATAATGCCTAATAACAGTAAAGGGTTGAACTTTAGGAAGAATATAGAATTTCTGGGACTTATTGTTGTGATTTTAATTTATTCAAAGATACGTTTCGTTCTTTTTACAAGAACCTTATTAGGACTAGGTTCAAAAAATATTACAAATTATAATTTATAAATTAATTTAAAATTAAGATTGAGGAAACTTAAGGAATACCTTGATGTATGATTAAAAATTAAATTGTTATCATTATTAATAACATTAACATTAACATTATTAAATATTTCATATTGGTGGCATTCTATTTTAATTTCTATTCAGTTTTAAATACTGCCAAATTTGGAAAAAATAAAATAATTCGGAAAAATAAATAAAAATATAATATCCTGTAATTTATATTTTTAAAAATTGTAATAAAAACTACCAAAATTAAGGATTAAAAATATTTTCTTTTTATTTATTTTTTCGAATTATTATATTTGTTCCAATTTATTACCAAATTGTACTTATGATGTTTACTAAAATGATTTTGTTTTTACTTCTTTATTGCATTTTCGTATTGTAAAATTGGATCTTTATCCATAATTAAATAAATAAATAATTTTCAATATTTTTCGCTATGTAGTCCTCATGAGATTCTTGTAAAAAGAACGAATCGTAGGCTTTGAATAAATTAAAATCACTGTTGTTTAACAAAAATTAAAAAAAATTGATTGTAAATAAATGAAATGAAAAATAAATTGAAATAGTGTTTTAATCGCCTGTGAGCTGTTCTACGCAACATACATATTAAATACAATTTTTACTTCAGAAAACAGCCATTTTACGCTCCCTGTTCTGTAAGAAAAAAACTGCGTTTTAAAGATGGATTCCAAACAAAATATGTGTCAAGAACGGATTTTGTAAACGAAGAAGCATGGACCAACTTTCTGCGGTATTACAAGATTCAGTCTTCCAAAACCGGTTATTACTGTAACAAAATATGTAGAAAGGAAAAGAAAATCGAACAGTTAAAAGCTATAATTAAACAATTGCACGAATACTGTGATACGACAGCATCTGAATTCTTAGAGGTATAGTTTGAAATTCAAATCGACAATGAATTGTATATTTTTATTAAAAGTCTAACGAAAAATATATAAATATTACTAAAGAGGATTACGCACAAATGAAATAAACCACTAATATGTTATTTGAAATTGTTTGTTATTAATAATGTATGTAGTCTACAATTCGCGATGTAATATTACAATAATTATTATATATTTATTTATTTATATATATATATTTTTATATATCCCGAATACTATTTATAATTTGTATAATTAATATTTATACTTCAATGTACAATACTTGGAAAAATACATGAATTTTTAGTGCAGGTCAGACAGCGCAAATAACATTTGATCATTATACATTCGTTTTCTTTTCACTTCTTGCGCGTTCACATGAAATCTCACAACTGTCACATCAAACAAACTCAACAAAGAAATAATCCATTTTCACTCTTCGCCGCAATAAAACGCCTCGGGACTCGAATCGCTTGGATTCGTGAAATTTTATTCGCAAAATTATTTGACAACACTCGCTGTTTGAACATTGGTTTTTTACTCGAGATCTTCATTCGTATATAATACAAATAGATAAAAAACAAATTGTTTAACATACAATATTTCAGACTCCATCGCATAGAAATAAGAAATAATTTTGTACATCGCTTTGCAAAACGGCGGAACCAAGTTCGACAATCGTCGATTTAATTTCTCTTTCTTGAAAAAGCACCAGATGGTTTAGATTTTCTATTTCGTGGAATCTTAAAATCGTCTGAAGGGAAATGAATGCTTTCTACATTTTCTAAAAATGCCACTTCTACAAAAGTTAATGCATAATACTTGATTTCGCATTTCATAGACAATACCGCAAGCTTAATATCAAATATCTTCCCGTCGAGAACATCGATCCTGCTTTTTAGAATAAAATATACCTCGCGCGTCCAACGGGCGACTCCAAGAAATGGAATGCAATGTTCGCACGGGCGCATTTACAAATTGCGTATTTTTACAATTTCATAGCGTTATTTTTCCGTATTATATGTTTTTCGCTTCGCAAGGCTTCTTTTTGCCTTTGCATCACATTTGATAAGGCGTATGCCAAAGCAGTCACTTTTCTTATGTTGTATTACAGAATGTGGAACACATTGCACTTAGCAACTTAATTATATTTTCTTAATTTTATTTTGTTAAAAATTCTAATCTTACCCAGCGTAGAAACAGCTTCAATGGTTAATTGTATTTATATCCACATAGCACAATTAAATGAGTATATTCAATTATATTATTTCGAATTTAAAATTAACATTAAAAAAAGAATTTCGAACAAATTGTCTGCGTTTCTAAACGACTTACATTTTTTTAACAAACATAATTAAATAAGATTTAGGAATCATTATATTTTAATTCAATCTTCATAAACGCAATTCCCAACGGCAAAATATTCTGGTTGCATTTAATGTTTAGCAAACATTACACAATATTTGTGCAATATTTACAATATTTGTGCCGTTAGGGACGCAGTCCAATTTAAACTAGTTTCCTATTGAAATTCTCTTATTTAATTGAACTTTTTACACTTTATTTACACTTCTAATTAGTTTAAACGATTTCTATTTTAAATGCAATGTAGATATACGCAGCTGAAATCATTTCTAAAGTTGTTTCTTGGTTGTCAGGTATCAACATTATTCACTTCGTTGAAAATCACTTCCTTTTATTATACACGTTATAAATAAATTAAAATAATCTGGATTAAATAAATACTTAATTTTGATCAGTTAAAATTGAAGTTTATTTTTAGTTAAAACTATGCTCATATAATATTTGTCAAATGACTTTCCACCAAGTAACCGAATTTTCCTTCGGCGTTATATAATATAATAAATTGCAATATCTTCAAACTTACACATTTTGATAACATTTAAGAAATGCACGTAAATCAATGGGAACGACGTTTATTAATTACTTGCATAGATAGCGGAGTTATTCCTCGTTTAATTAAAAAATAATGCAACATTTCATTCCTCGTTAACTTTAGGTTTTCTGTGACGCACAACGCCATCTACACACCACTTGGTCCATCAATTTCCCCATATATGACTAGATCAACATAAATCGACGTAATTCCGGACTCGAATTCTTTCCAAAATTACGAAAACAACCGAAATTTTGTAACTTTGAAGATACCTTCTTTCTCGTTTGACACACAAACATTTATTTTCTGAATTCGCACCCACTTTAATGAAACCTCGCATTTCGTTCGCGTAAATACGTAATTGCGATTCAATATGTATTACACGTTTGGAACCGCTCATGCTCCAATCGGAATGTGATAGAGTAATCGTTTTTGGAATACTATCAGCTTCGAAATGGTTGATATATTAATACAATGCGATTGTCACAAAGCGATAACATTACAGTTTTCATGTTAATTCATTTACAGAACAGTTTATTGTACAGATGACGCTCGATGGGGCCTTCGAAAGACGTTTGTTCGTGAACAAAGGTTCGCCAAGAAAGTCAAAACATTGGTTTTCGGTTACAAAACGGACCCTCGGGAAAAATGCATCCCAGCAAACGAAAAATTTTAAGATATTTTACAAATTTGAAGGTTTTAAAAATATTGTATAAGGGACTTGGGAAAACGAAATTGGAAATTAATAGAATTTAATGAATATTATATTAATGTGTAGTTCGTGTAGAAGTTTTATTATAAAAAATGATTTTAAAAAGTCTTAATAATTATAATAATTATATAATTATATATATTTTAATAAGAAGGTACATTATATTTTTCTATAAGATCGTAATGTATCTTATTAAAACTTTTTAAAATCATTTTTACTCTATAAATGTGCGTGGTTCCAAACCACGCAAATTTATGTAAATATATAATTTATTTATAACTTAAAAAATTGATCAGTTGGATAATTCGTTGAGAAAAAAACGTTTGGAACTTCATACACATTATAATAAAACTTCTTTAAAAACTACATTAATATAATATTCATTCAATTCTACAGATTTTTAATTCGTTTTCCCAAATCCTTTATAATATATTTTAAAAAATAGACAATTTTTCGACTTGAAAAATTGAAAATCGACGTAGCAAAACTGAATGAAATTTCAATTTAAATCAATTCAAAATGGAAATATATTAATAATATTTAAAATTTTCATGCAAAAATCAGTTTATTATTAATATATTTTCCCTTTGCATTGATCGATGTCAATTTTCCAAGTAGAAAAAAATTGTCTAAATCCAATTCATTTAAAAAGAAAACGTTTTGAACTGTCCGCACATATTTTAAAAACCTTCAAATTTGTAAAGCACCTTAAAATTTCTCGTTTGCTGCGACGTTCGCCATTTCGAGGAGATGCGGCATGCGATCTCCGAGAAATGGCGTTAAATAGACTTTAAAAAAGAAACTAGATCGCTTAAATTAAACGAGTTACATTAAAAGTTCATATATATTTCTATATAATTTATATTATTATATCAAAAGAAATAAATATTAGCTTAGACTAGCACTTGTGGCGACTATCCGCCATTACACATTTATTTTGTAGCTGTCGAGTATTTTATGTACGACGTGATTAATCTTTACTTATCAACAATTAGAATTCATTACTAAACTCGAGGGACTCGTGTCCCCGATCGTCGCGGAAGCATTTTGCGCACTTTTCCTCGCCTTCTGTTACTCTTTTGACACTGGTATCTCGCATTAAGTACACACGATTAGCACCGTATAAACGTTGTTACATTGTCCACTTCGACGAAAGTCATAATGCGAGCGATTATAACAATCTATTAAAAATTATTTTTTGGAATCTTGGAGAATGCAACAAGCATTTGTAGAATGACAAAAACTGCGTTTGTCCCTTAACAGGTACTTGCGATTTCATCGGAGCAGAAATTCAAAGCTAATTATAAATAATATCATTTTTCTTTCTGATTCAATGACGCTACAATGCTGACATATCTACTTCAAACTCCAATTCATTAATTTAAATTTAAATTTGTCCCCGTAAACAATTGTATTTAAATGAGGAAATTTAATTCTTGTTTGCTCACACAAATATTAAAAAACAATATTTTTAAACTCAAAAGAATATTTTGATTGTAACTCATAAATACCGAAATTACAAAGACTATTTTTGATTGCTTTCCAGAGATAAATCATAACAAAAAGCTAGCCATTTTGGCGTAAAAACTAATCATAACTATGCAAAATAAAAAATGAAAAACAGTTCGCCGTCGAATCCACCAGATGGTAGCTTTCTCAGTCTGTCATATTTTTCAAAATATTCCCTTGTAGAAAAACAATATCTGAAAATGTTTGAAAAAGTCTGAAAAAATCTCTGAAAGTCCCAATTTTGAGACAGATTCGGATTTATTCAAACTTTTTCAGACGAAAGAAAATCGGAATTCCCAAAGTATGTTGCTACTAGTTGGTATTAATGTGCTTTGCAAAGTTTTTCAGAATAATACAGGGCTTGTCAGACTTTTTCAGACAATAAAAAACAACAATTTCAGGCAATAAAAACAATCTGAAATTAAATCCGAATCTAACTCAAAATTGGGACTTTCAGAGATTTTTTCAAACATTTTCAGATATTTTTTGTTTACAAGGGTTGCTCTTATAAAGCAGACGCAAAATATAATATTTCAAAGTAAATGATATATTACACTGAGAAAAAATTACATTAAGTTTAGCAATATTTTCTGGCCCAAGTAGGATGTACTTGTATTATAATCATATTTGCTATATTTTATAACTAAATATATTATAAATTACGAATCAAAGTGCAAGTCGTATCGCAAATTATCTTAGAAAATATATCAGATATTGATATAATATAAGTATATCCCAGTTAGGCTAGACTTAAAATAATAACTTTTAATTTAATTTAAAATAATTATAACTTTTTTCTCAGTATAAAACATTCAATCGCGATTCGATTCAATTTTGGATATTGATCGGTAACCATCCAGTTTACGGTCTCACTTCATCGTCACGCATACTCTCCATTCTCGTAATATAATTCTTTTTGCATTTGTCACGCTTCGCAAGGAATATAATAGCAATTCGCCTATACGATAAATCTATTTTGGATCTCTTTTGCTTATATACATTGATCATACATATTGTGCATTTGGTTACTTTAAAATGATTTATAATCAAACAACAATTTTACACAATCGCGTTTACAATCGTGCCAGAACTTCTTTTTCAAGTTTCCAATGCCTTATGAGTTGGAGTAAAAATTTGTATTATTCCTATTTACAAATCACTATCGACCGATCGCCACTGCTAATTAAAGTCGCATTTAAGCAGCAATTACGATTGACGCTGAATTAAAATTCAAATTAACTGACCGTCTTTTAGTTAATATTCATTGACGAACAAAATTAGTCTCATTCAATTATTAAATGGAATGTTAGTATAAAAAAGTTTCTACTATACAACTATACTAAGCAAAAAAAACGCCTTGGAAGTATCCAAAATGGGTGGATTTCACAAACGAGGGGAATTTTTTTAATTTACAACTTAAACAAAATTTGAAAAAGTTGTCTGGAGGAGTAAGTCTCCTCTACAATTTTCCAAAATTTCGGGCAATTTGGCCTGGTCTCACCCCTTGAAAAATCGGGTTAAAGAGAGACATGTTTTGAAGTTAAAAAAATTGAAAGTTTGTAAGGATCCACGATTTGCATAGGCGATTTAAAATAGGAGTTATGGCGATTTAAAAACCATGATTTTTTAGAGTTGTATGATTTACCTTTTCCTCTCTACTGCTCCTCTCAATGTATGATTCCCATGTGTGTTGCAATATTGGAGTCGATTAAATAAACCATTTAGTCAATTAATAAACCGTAAATATCCCATTAAACCCCATAGAGATTCTGTAGGATGCCCATAACGTGTCAAAATAGTCATTGCGAAAAATTGTGAACCTGCAACTTATTTACCATTTATCATGAAAAAATCTGAAAAATCATGATTCTTTTAAATCGCCATAACTCAGTCATTTTACATGAAAACCTCATGATTTTATAGCGTTTTGAAGCCAACAAAATAATCTTCCATACCAGCTGCTCAGTTTCATCCGATCTTGCGATGCAAATCTCGTAGATCCTTCCAAACTTTTGATTTTTTAACTTCAAAACGCCTCCCTTTGACCCTGTTTTTCAAAGGGCTAGATCAGGTCAAATGACCAGAAATTTTGAAAAATTATAGAGGAGACTTATACCTCTAGATGACTTTTTCAAATTTTGTTTAAAGTGTAAATTAATAAAATTCCTCTCATTTGATACTTCCAAAGCGTTTTTCTTTTTGCTTAGTATATAAACTTTTGAAAAACTAAAAAATTTAGCTACCAAAACCTCTAATTTAATTACTAGCGTTTCTTAATAATTTAATAAATATCCCAAGGGGGAAAATAAATAATAATGCTATACAGAAAACGTGAACATTTGGTTGTCTCAAGCAAAAAGGAAAACAGCAACGAATACACAAAAAGAATTCCTTTCGCAAATACACGAATACGCAAAAAGAATTCTTCGTTGCTCGCTCGCGTTGAAAATTTTATGTAAAAATACATGCGCTCCTTATATTACCACACACTCGTACAAAAACTATACCAAAGTATAAAAATTCGTTGACGTTGTATCTCGCATCATAAGCTCAGTGAATGGTTTGCTCGAAATTGTTTATGGAATGTTTGATTCGTGATTTAAATGGCAGTGGATAAGGCGTGAGAAGATCAGTTCGTACGCTACAGATCTCGCTATTAATATGGAAAAGGGTTGACGACAGGTTAATCTTTTGCAATTCCTATACGGATCATTGTGAAGTTTCTTTTTCTTTTTATTCAATTTTGGCGAAGTTGTATAAAAAAGAAAGATTCGGTCGTAGAAATATTATTGTATTTGACGTGTAATTTAAAATATTTCCATAAAATGATCTTATGGTTATTCCTAAATAGTAAAAAACAATTTTCGAAACGAAATTAATTCTAACATTTACACAATTTACAATATTTAGAAGCCAAAGTTTCATTTTAAATTTCTATTGTAACGTTTAATACATTTTGTATTGTTGATATCGCGTATTCGTTATTGCTGAGTTGAGAAATAAAAGAATTGAAATAAAATTAAAATGATTGAAGAAAATGTGAATCTTAATCAGTGGATTAATTTAAATAGATTTCTAAACTTAATTAATTTCATAATATATTTAATATATTATGAATATATATATATTTTAATATTTTAATAT
>JABFPK010001993.1:0-10761 GCA_022817445.1 Habroteleia sp. ZL-2020
ATACAATATTCAATACAAGTGCAATTACAGTTCAAATAACGATAATTGAAGGTAATTTATACGTTATTTTCACAAAATTTTTTTTAACTGCAGTTCAATTTACCGTTTTTTAGCGTTCTACGTATGTTGTTTAAATATTTGTTCGTTTAATTTTTTTAATCCATATAATGTCAAAATAATTTACTGATACTTCAAGATTAATTCTAAGTCTGCTTATAAAATTTGTGAGAATTCAACTTAACATAAGAATTATCTTAAATGAAAATCTCAATATTAATTTGTTTATTTAATGTGGTTGATTCCCATTTTATATAAACATTTTAATAATCTATGATCAAACTTCACTGTTTTTCCTTATGCTTAAAAATATTTTATATTAAACCTCAAATAAGTGATTACTATTATAAAATACAATTTCATTTTCATTTACGTTGAAATAATTCAGAAGTTGAATAATGATTAAGAGATTTCTTTTTTCACGTTTAATGTTGTGGAACTGTTAGAAACATGAATTCTGGAGCAAATATCTCGTGGTTTGAATAATTTCAAACAATATAATGTCCGCAGTGCTGATCGTTATTTGAATTAAAAACATGAAAACTAACAAAACCAACTTATACCTCCGGCTTTGGAAGACAAAAAATTGTGTTATTTAATGCGTAAATAAAAAAATAAAGTAGCAAAGTAAAAGAAAAAAGAAACTTTCATAACAAGGTTGGCAGAAAATTCGATCGTTGAAATTATTCATATCGAAGACAAATACGTTGTTTTCGGTCGTTTTCGATTTAATAATTTGTATATAAGCGACAAGAATGAACGATTAAACGTTAGCGATAGGTTGCTATTCGTTCGATGCGATGTGTTTTTAGTCACCGCCTGAAATATAATAAAATTTTATAAATCTACTTATTCCGTTTATTTCGAAACGAGAAGAATATTTTATTATAATTAATTAATTTTATTAATATGAGAGGACTGATTTAATTAATTATATTATCTGTCAGAATTATTATTATATACACTGCCCACAAAAAGTTTTCTGTCACTCGAAATTTCAAACATTTGCTACTGATTTATTAATAAATAATATAAGTAATACAATTTATTTTTAATTTGTAATTAATCATTATAAATCTTAATATTAGTGTTTTATTTTTATTACGTCAAATTAAAAAGATTATATATGTCATGAATAAACGTGGTAAATTAAAACCAATCACTTTTTGAAGGTGATACCAAATAATTTTGGCGGGCAATGTATATGTTGTGTGCCATGTATCTTTCGTGAAATCGAACACTCACATATAGGCGGCGTTCATTTTGCCAGCGACGTCAGTTTATAACTAGCAGCTGATCAGCTAAGTTAGCAATGAATTAAATAAATCGGAAGAATGATCATTATACAATATATATTATTACGAAATTAAGAAAATACATTCAATAACAAATTAAAAATTATCTTTTTCAATTGTAATAACAATTAAGTAATTAAAAAATTAAGAACAAAATTAAAAAAAAAATTTTAAAAAATAAATGAAACTATTCGGATGAATAGAGTCAAGATACAAAAAAAATATTTTTTATTGGTGGAAAGTTGCTCAGAATCATATTTATAGATCCAAAATACGATTTGTGGAAGTAAATTGGAAAAAAAATTTTTTTATCAGTAGGCTCAGTTTGTGTTCCAAAAACGTGAAATCTGAGCATCTAAAATTGGTGAAAAATTTTTTTCTCCATTTTGCACTTCAAATACCATTTTCTATCTCCTTATACATCGCAGATATCATATACAATGAATTTAATAGGATCTGAAACATTCATTTTTTTGACCCCTCAAAATTTAGAAGGTCCCACCATGGAAAAATTTCCGATTTTGTGCCGGATTTTAGAATCAATAAATGGAATTCCGTTCAAACACTCATTCAATCATATAAGTATCTATATAATTCTGATGCAGAATTCAATTCTCTACACGAAACACTTCATTTCATAAAGATTTGTGTAATAGTATTCACATAAACTTAATTTTTCTGTTTCGAACTTTCTCATTTCTCGATATCATTTTTTTGACAATTCGGAAAATTTTTTTTCAAATTCAATCAAAATGTAACAAAAATGTCTCATATATGTGAAAGGAGGCTTAGAAAATGTTTTACGTATTCGAAATATGTTTTTTAGAAGGAAATTGGAAAAAAAAATTTTTTCATCAGTAAACTCAGTTTGTGTTCCAAAAACGTGAAATCTGGGCACCTAAAATTGGTGAAAAATTTTTGTCTCCATTTTGCACTTCAAATACCATTTTCTATCTCCTTATACATCGCAGATATCATATACAATGAATTTAATAGGATCTGAATCATTCATTTTTTTGACCCCTCAAAATTTAGAAGGTCCCACCATGGAAAAATTTCCGATTTTGTGCCGGATTTTAGAATCAATAAATGGAGTTCCGTTCAAACACTCATTCAATCATATAAGTATCTATATAATTCTGGTGCAGAATTCAATTCTCTACACGACGCGCTTCATTTCATAAAGATTGGTGTAATAATATTCACACAATCTTAATTTTTTCTTTTTTCAAATTTCTTATTTTTCAATAATATTTTTTAAGTGATTTGAACAGTTTTACCGAATGAAGTCCAGATGCAAATATAAAGTTTTATATTAGTCGAGAGTTGCTCAGAAACACGTTTATACACCTAAAATGCAATTTTCGGATTTGCAAAAAAAATGTTTATCCTTATGTTCAGTTTCTGTTCCAAACATCAAATCTAAGCACCAGAAATTCATGAAACATATTGTTTACTCATTTCGCATATTTTTATTTAATTTATCTCAACAATATCATTGTTTGGCTGCTAATTTTCAGCTGGATTCAATGTTAAAACAACAGCCCCATATATGTAAGCATACCGTTATACTAGAGCGTTCAGTTTCACAAAAGATGTACTGATATTTAAAACTTATACGTGTATATATGGTTTTAATACGATTATATATTCATCACACGGACATCATATATTGATTATATATGATATGCATATAATTATATATAAATGTTATATAATTCATATGTATACTATATATAAATTAAATCATGCATTGGATATAACAATATGACCCGCTATATCATAAATATTTAGATTTTACATAGGTCATAAGTACATTGTATGTGGGTTATGTATGAGTCTTTGTACTCGTGCCATATATGGATTGTATTTCCGTTAAACATGAATATATATAATATGAAATATGATAGGTTCATATTTGGGACACGTGCATATGGTTATATATGGATTGAAATGACTTATGCATGTTTCACACATTTTCCATCGCAAACATTTTATATAGATTATGTATAGACATACTATTCTTACATCTGTAATGCAAATTTTGTGCAGTAGAGTTTAAATAGAGACCCGTCTTTAGGGTTGGAGGGAGAATAATCAGACGAGAGCCGGACTCTTGTGTTTTGTCCCTACTATAATGGTGATAAGTGTCTATTGACCACTTCAGTCAGCTGTCATAACCGCAATATAACTTAACAAATTGTAAATCAAGAAAATAGATAATTTAATACGTATGAAACACGATAGCGATTAAAATAAAAGCAAAATTAATACAAATTTGTTTATCAGTTTGTATTAATTTAGAAATTTGTGTGCGTGCATGTGAATAAAAAATGAAGTAAATTTGTTACAAAGTTCGAGAGGTTGTCTTGTTTGCTAATAGCTAGTTTAGATGTAAACAAACGAAACGTTAAACAAAATTAATTATTAATTAATAATTCAAAACTTTAATTCTTACGACAATGAATATAGTTCTCAACATGTAAATAACTTATTAATAGTTGAACAAATACTTATCTATAAAAACTTAACTGCAAATGTCAGTAGTGGAAGGGCCGCGCGAATGCGTTTTAACGTATTATATTCGTTGTATTGCGGACAGACTTCTTTTGAATGGGCCTCTACTTAGACTCTACTTTGTATATAGATCTCGAAATATAAATATAAATCTTATTAGATTTATATGTATTATACAGTGTCATACGTGGATCAAATTTTCATTATATACAGATTATATCAAGAAAATTAAAATAAAAATAATTGCGATCGATTTAGTTGTGATAAAATTGTCAAATGTTTTAAGTTTCACAATTCTCAAAAGTTATATACAAAAACTGTTTTCGAATCACGTGGCATATTGTAAATATATATCTCTAAAATGTAACTCGTGATTACACCGAGCAATGCATTGCAATTGTTATAACAATAAACAAGAATAGCGACTAAGTAAGGGTGAAGAGTAATATTTAGCACCGCTGTCACTGCCCTGTAATAAGGCTATTTTCGAATTCGTCGATTCGTCAATATGTAATATGAAATTTCTATATTAATACGTAGCTCGAGGAAATTAATACAATTTGCATGCTCAAATTCCAGGACGATGTAATCGGCTATGCGAATTAACTCTTTCGATAAGTCAGCACAAAATAAACGATGAAGTTTTATAATGATTAATGAAAAAAGCGTTTGTAGTTTTTCGATAATCGTAGCTTGATAATTCTGGGACATAATTTTTAGCCAGTAATAAAAAAGCGAAATACTGTTGGCGACTAAGCGCGAAATTGGGTCAAATTTTGGGACGGATTTTGATTCGCAAATCCAAGACCTATATTGTTTGCAATTATATATCGAATGTAAAAACGAAGGTAGATTGTATATACAAGGTATATAACGGGCGTTCGTTTTATAAATATTAACATTTATATGAGCAACTGGTATAACAAACTTTCTCGTATTTATTGTAATATCGAATTTTTTGTAAGGATATAACGCATGGATAACGTTAAGAACAGGTAACTTTGGCAATATCTCATTGCTAAATCAAGCTTTACGAGCGCAAGAATGGGCGAGTTTCCTAGTTTATATGTAAAATGGCTTATGACCAACACTTTACGATGCAAGCATTTGTAAGTTTTGTAACAGATTTAGCCACGACACATAGTCCCCCAGTTGTTTTCGCTGCTACTTGTTACGGGATTCATTTTTGTCGAAACGCGTGATTTATTTGTACAAAACCCAACAATTGCTTGCTGATTTCGTTCGCGATTTTTGATTAATATGAGCATTCTGTGAATATTTAACGATGGCATGTCAATCCCCGAGCGCTGTTTATTGAAGGTTCATCATCGTTTATTCATCGTTTAATGAACGATGATGCGATTATTGTCGACGTTTAGAATTTTTTGGTCCATGCCTCCTGTAGAGCAACACGAAGATCTTTAAATAAAGAACCTGATCTTTTGTACCAAGCGCTTCCTTTCAGCGAGCATGCACGCAGAGACAAAGATTGTATAATAAAGTCCACAAGTTTTATTGACTGAAATCATTTTACAAACACTATCTACTTCGTACTTATAAATATCTCTTTTTACGTCATATGGCAGTGCTGAAACCAAACTTGTACTATGTCACAAAACCGCGAATCGTCGCATAAATTACAAAGTCTTTACAAATCTTATGCGTGTACAAAAATATCGTGGATAATGTAATACTACTGGCTATACGTGACTTGGTCAACACTTGTCTTATTTTGTTACGTTGATGTGCACGTGGATAATCGTGTCATTTGTCAGATTAGGAGACTTGATCTGGTCAATTTTCGACGCCTCTGCGATCTCGATGTCAAAGGATCTGGGTTCGGCAACACGCTTTCGGAAAAACAGCTCCCAGATGTTCTGCTTCTTAGCTACTTCGAATATGCCGTTCTCATTTCCTTTAGCAATTACGTATTCCGCATCAATATTCTGAAAAAATTAAAGTGCAATTAGAAAACAAAAATCGAATCTTGTTGCTTTGTATGCTTAATCATAGAATTACAAAAATTATTCTAGTAATTTATTCTAGTACCGTTTAAAAAAATTATTGCTATTAATTTATTATACTAGGTAAGTATAATAGCGATTTAAATTAAAAGTAAAAAATACACATGGATACTAGATAAGATAAATTAATAATAAATTGTAATAAACCTTCTAAATAGTCACTCAGATATAATTAAGTAATTTCAAAATGTATGATAAACTACAAGACATTAAATGTTAATCGAATTAGATTTTACCACATCCGCTGAAATTCTCAAAAAGCCATAATCCTCCTACATAAACTTATTCTGATGTTTTTCTTTCTAATCTCACCTTCATACAAGGTTGCAGTCTAATTATCCTTTTCTTGTGCGCAGTTTGCAGTGCATTAATTGTGAAATTAAAATTATTACTTCCTTCTAAATCAGAATTGTCAGTAACATTAGCTGAGCGTTTTCCTCTGTATTGTTTTCTTCTACTATATTTGGCTGGCTTCGAAATTACTTGCTCTTCGTCTTCGTTCTTATCGTCCCCATTCACCTGGAAACAGCATTCAAATAAACTCTTGGCAATTTTAAAATTAAACGTTTGCATTACCTTGCAAGAGAAGCAGCCTTCGGTAGCAATTATCTTGTCCTCCGATGGAACGTTTGAATGGTATCCATCGTGATCAATAGCGTAAGTTGGAACGTTCCCAATTTCCTCGCCATAATTTTCCTGCATAACGGGAGTTATGGTCGACAGACAGTGGCCCTGGAAAAATTTTAATTCGTTTAAAATGATAGGTAGGGATGAGACATCAATGTTAATGAATTACGACGAACCTGTCCTATACGTCGATAACCGTTCGGACATCCGCAGATGAATCCCCCAGGTCCTGTTGGCGTACACCCAAATGCACAAGGACTTCCTAAGCACGCAGAGCTTATCTGAAATTTTTATTGGCCAAATTATTTCAATAGTTCAGAAATAGTTTCCTTGGAATGATATTAATATAATAATGTATTGCGAACAAAGAAGCAGTACTTGAACACATATTTGTAGGTTCTCATCAAATCTGTATCCATCTGGACAACCACATTTGTAGCTGCCTGGAGTATTGATACACGGAGTATCCCCACATGGAGAATTGTTACACTCATTTTCGTCTATACATTGATTGTAATAAAGATGCTGGATGTAACCTTCTGGACATCCACAACGGAAACTACCCATTAAATTCTGGATCGGAAAATAAAAATTGGATGCAATTAAAATATGAACAAATTTATGTGGTTCTTTCTCGCGCAAAAAAAAATCTTTTCTGGCGAAATTCTGGTCAAAATCTGGCTAAGTTTGGCTCATGATCGAATTGCAGACTTTCCTTTTTTGAACGGTGGTCTGGCCGTCTCATACTCCTGTCAGATCATACTCCTGTCAGATCATACTCCTGTCAGACTTTTTTGTCTGAAATGAATCTGGATCGCCAGACTTGTGTTCAATATCTAAATATGACAAAAATATTTTGTGCCAGACTTCATTAGACTGCAGACTAAAGACAGTCTGGAACTCGATCATAAGCCAGACTTAGCCAGATTTTTACCTGACTTAACCAGACTTTTACTTAGGAAAAATTATTATCATTAACTTCACCTGACATCCATGTTCACAAGAAGAATCATCTGCGCATTCGTTTTGGTCCAAACAAAATTTACCAGATTCATCAAGCTTAAATCCTCTAGGACAAATGCATTTAAAACTACCAAGAGTATTGATACAAGTACCAGGTTTAGGGCAGCATCCATCTAATTCACATTCATTAATATCTGAAAAAAAAGTTTGTAGTTCAGATATTCCTCCATTTATATAGCGAAAAAGCTTTGCAACACTAACCATGGCAAGCATCTCCGTGTTGACTGTAACCTTCGCGACATTCGCAAGTATAACTTCCCATGGTATTGATGCAATTATGTTGACATAAGTGATTGCCTGTTGTGCATTCGTCCAAATCTCTACAAGTGAGACCATCAGGATTCAATACATAACCAATTGGGCACGAGCACGTAAAACTGCCTTCAGTATTCTGGCAATTGTACTCGCAAGGTTTCACATCCGACTCGCATTCGTTCACGTCTATAATAAATATAATTATTTTAATATTGATTACTCTCAATTTATAATCAGGATAACTATTTAATATATAATGTAAGATTGAAACCTACCAACACAAAGAATTCCGGATTTATCAACTTTATATCCTTTATTGCATATGCATCGATAGGATCCTAATGTATTTACACAAATTCCATGTTTGCACAGGTCTGGGATAGTTTTACATTCATCTATATCTGTTGATAAATTATTTATAAATTAGTAAAACTCCTCTAATTTAGTTTATATCTAATTAAAAAGAGATATTATACCTTGACCATTAACCGAAAAACCTTTGTCTAAACAAAGTTCTTTGTAAGGTTCCGAATCTTTGGCAGGACATACTTCACACCTTGGACCCCAAGCAGTTCCCATTGTACAACAACAATCAGCTTTCGTTACAGTTCGCAACTCAGATGTTCTGGCTGTGCAACGACCACTTATTGTTTGTAAGAAACAATATCCAACACGGCGATCTTAGGTTAAAAAATATTTATTATTTTAAAATATGTGTTTATTAACAAAAATAATTTACTTACCAACACATGATTTGCCATCTTCACTCGCTTCAAATCCATCGTAACACCTGCACTGATAGCTACCTTCTAAATTAATACATCGCCCATGACGACAAAGGCCGGAATTCAAAGAGCATTCATCAATATCTTTACAGTCATCTCCAGTACCTATTTGCTGATACCCAGGAGGACAAATACACATAAATGATCCAATTAAATTCTTGCATTGGAATTTGCAATTATTTGACGGATAAGCACATTCGTCCACATCTAAAAACATAGAAACATATAAAATTTGATTAAATCAAATCTTGAAATTTTCGATAAAGTTTAATGACTCCAATTTACCAATACAGTGTCTCCCGTCAGGTGCTAAAATGTACCCATACGGACATAAACATTTGAAGGAACCAGGAATGTTGTGACATCTAAATGCACATTGATTACCCATTTCCAAACATTCATTAACGTCTTCGCAAACTTGGTTAGCTCCAGGAGCGAAACCATCGTTACAAGAGCATTCGAATCCACCTTTAAGATTAGTGCAAGTTCCATTACCACAGATATTGGGATTCATTATACATTCATTTTGATCAATACAGCTGGTTCCTGAGCTATCTAAAACATATCCAGCTGGACATTCGCAGCGGAAAGACCCATCGGTGTTAATACAATCTCCACCGGCACATACGTTTGTCATGAACAAGCATTCATTTAAGTCAATTCCAGTATCATCGCGACCTGGACCTTCTGGACACAACCTCCTAAATTCCTCTGGAAATAAAAAGTCCATTGAGTATTTTTAAAATGATGTATTAATTCTACTTTTTAAATTGTAATTGACATTTACCACTTCCTTCGTATGGGCATCTTTCGCAGTGCTTGCCCCAAGCTTTGCCCATCGTACAACAACAATGTTTTTTAGTTAAGCTTCCTATTCTTGCCGAGCTACACCTACTGTACCTGTATTCATCGTAGCAAAGGTCCTCTCTAACATCAACACATTTCAAAACATTCGGTTTATCACTAAGTTTGTAACCTATTGGACATTCGCATATTACTCCTCCGTCAGTATTAATACAGTTACCGTTCTCACAAATGTCGTGACTTTCTACGCATTCATCTATGTCTATAAACAAAAATTAGTTTTTCACATTTACTTTTAATGACACTAAAATATAAAATCACAATTTGCATTGAAAATCTGTACTTAATAACACTACATACCAACGCATTCCTTTTTTAATCGATCCAGTTCGTATCCGGGTGGACAAGAACACATATATGATCCCATTAAGTTCTGACATTTTCCTGGCGATGGACATAGACCTACTATCTAAAGAAACAATTACCTTTATTCATATATTCAATTGCATCGATAACACTATTTTAATGATTTACCTCGCGACATTCATCGATGTCTCGACAATGTTGCCCATCTTGAGCAAGAACGTAACCATCTGCACATTCGCAATAGAAAGATCCAATCGTATTTCGACATCTGCCGTTCCGACAAAGGAAAGGCATCACTCTACATTCGTCAACATCTGTAGTTTAATGTGAAACATTAATGCGAATCATTATTTATCGTAAAAAGGTATTGTTAAAACTTATTCTTACCAATACAATCATTGCTTAAGCTAAGCTTAAACCCGTCATAACACTCGCACTTGTATGATCCAAGAGTATTGACGCAAGTGCCATTATTGCACACGTTAGAATGTCTCTGGCATTCATCAATATCAACACAAGCATCTCTATTCCGAGTCAACGCAAAACCTGGATGGCATACACATTGGAAGCTACCTTGGAAATTGTTGCAAACACCGTTTGCACAAAGACCAGTTCTTTCATAGCATTCGTCGACATCTATACAATCCCGTTTATTTGGACTAAGAATGTAACCTAGAGGACATACACATTCAAAATATCCTTGCCTATTGATGCACTGTGCGTTTCCGGAGCATGGACTAGGTATTTGTTGGCATTCATTTTGATCTATACATTGATGGGAATCTTCATCATAAATATATCCCCGATCGCAGCGACATTCGAAGCTTCCCGGGGTATTAATGCAACGTCCGTGTGTGCACATGGTTGGCATTAAAGAACACTCATCAATTTCCTCTGAATGATTCGTTATTGGGTTCATTATTTGTCCGGGAACCATGCCACAGAGAATTTCATGTTCGCGACTTCTTTCTGATGGACACCTTTCACATGGACTCCCCCAAGCTGCTC